>JACGDI010005577.1:5651-33407 GCA_014898725.1 Jacaranda copaia
TGACTAGAGACTCATATTCACATACATACATATTCATATATTCTCAAGCCCCAACACTCAAGTCTTTAAGCTTCAAGTACTTGCTGCGACGACGTATTGCTACTGCAAAGGTCCTATACCTCTTCAAAGCATCAAGTCATCAAGTCCTTTGATCTTGGAGTAAAGGTTTGAGTTTCAAAGAAATTTCGTAGTATCTTTTACCAAGTCAAGGGATACTACACCATATATCCAAGAACAAGCTTTAAGCCCTTGGATCATATATATATTGGGAGAAGAATCAGGGGATTAGTTTTGTTAGGGAATTTATATTTCTTCTCTGATAAATTGTAATTCTCATATATTTTTATTTTTATATAAATTTAATTTGTCCATTATTTTTCTTTGTCTTGTGATTTAATTTTGCAGACAACGAAATTTGTGTGAACAGTGACATCATTTACGAGTCACTTGAGCACATGCTGGTTGAGGTAATGGAATTACATTGGATTCAAATGTCTTCTTGATTGAGGGCTAAATAAACATTATCGAGCGAAAAGACCACACTCAGGTTGATTAGATAAGTTGTCGATACTTATGCTGGTAGAAAGGCCTAATAAGGGCTTGGGTTTGTCAATCAGCTGGTCGATCATTTATGAGTTGGCTTGATGGCCTACTGGGTTATCTGATATTATATCTATTATCGGGTTGAATATTAATAGGTTGGGCTGTTGGGCTGTCCCATGCCATGAGTCCTTCCCACTCTTGAGTCCTGATTGAGCTATTCGATAAGAAAGAATGGAGAGTAATTTACTTGACAATATAAAGCACGTTCGACCAAAGATTTATGCGTTGATAGTATTTAAATTTAAAAAATTAACCAGAGTTTTAGTACATTTAATGCATCAGTTATATTGGGCAAAGTGGTTTTCGAACCAATGGAGTTATAATAATTGTCCAGTAGCTAGTCACTTTAGCCGATTAGGTTACCCATTAGCTGGGCCTATAAATAGCGTGGTGAAAATTTTTCTTTCTACACTTTTACAACAAATTGAGAGATCGAGCTCTGCACATTTACAACCATTTCAGTAGTCGAGTTTTCTCTAATCTTGCTAATTGTGTGAGTCTCCTTAGATCTTGAGCAAATTTATTCTTCTGTATTTCGACCATACATTTCATAGCAAACATGTTGAGGGTTCTTGAGAAGGATAGTAACAGGATGAGTGATAGTGAGGAGACTCGGTCAGATGTAGGTTCGACTATAAAGGTGGGTAGCTCGATTAGTGAGTTTTTTAGTGATAGTTTCAGCTCTTTTGATAGTTTAGGTGATACTCGAGTTGATGCTGGGGGTGGGGTTGGGCAAAGTCAACCTCTCGTATCTTGCAATAGGCTATTCACCGCTAACTATTATAGCAAAATTATATCTGAGATCAAAGATAGAGATTTAGAGTTGATCAGACAATTGTATCATATTCCTTCAGAGTTCGATTTGATCGTTCCTAAGCTTGATGTTAGGGTGCATTGCCTCCAGCTAGCTGGATAGCTGTCTTTGAGGATGCTCTTAAATGTGGACTTAAGTTCCCAATAACACAACCTATAGTCAACTTCCTAATTGGCCTTCAGGTTTGCATCACCCAACTAATACTAAATTACTTTTCAACCTTTATAGCATTATAGTCCTAATGTTAATACACAACCAACCTCCGCCTTTTAAGAACTTTAGCAATCTCTTCCACCTCCCGATATCTTAGAAGTCGGGTAGCACCGAGGAGTTGGGCTTTTGTTATCTCACCACTCATCCTCGTCAAAAGTGTTGGTGACCTCTTTCTCTTCACATGGCCAAGCGTGGAAAAAAATGCTATTTTTTTGTTCGAGCATCAGGTAGGGTAGGGTTTAATATACAGATGAGGTAGTTGAGAGAGCACGTTGAGATGTTCAGGAATGAGAACCCTACTTAGCCTAATACCTTCATTCGAGACTTAGTTAAGTTTGAGCAAATGGAAGCATCGGGGTACGTTGAAGGGAGAAATCTGGTGCTTGCAGGCTTATCACCTGCTCACCTGGATTTACCAACTGATGCTCGACTGGGTAGATTCCACTCATTAATTTTTGTTTATTTCAATTTTTTATACTTTTTGGTCGATAATGATATATCATTGTCTTTGGTGTTGTTTTAGATAGGGTTTCAATGGATTGGATTCAAATTGGATCATGCTAGATTCGAATCCGAATCCGACAATGATATGCCATATTCAAATCCAACCCAAATTCTATAGGATCTTGACTGTTATAACTATATTTGAATCCATCTAAAAATCAAATAATCGAAAAAATTCTGAATTCGAATACTCCCAAAAATTATATATTTATTATTTTTCTAAAAAATTAGTGGAATCTAAATCCAAAACATTTATCCTTAAAAAAACATACACGCAACATATTAACAAATAAATTTTCAAGTCTATGTATCATATAAAAACAATAATAGAATATAATTTAATCACATTCATTTATTATATCATTGTATTTTAGGTTTAAATGTTGATAATAGTACTTATTTGACTATCCCGACATCGCACCATCGACGAGAGCGCATCTGCTGAAGGGGTTGGTGCTGTAGTCCACCCAAGAGCGGTTGAGGTGGTAAAGGAGTTAAACTTCGTGAACAAATTCACATTCAACATCAAGGATGGCAAAGTTGTCATTGCGGCCTGTTTTTCTTCAACCGAACACACATTTTTTATGGAGTAGATAGGTTCATCCTGACATGTGGGTGCTATCTTGCCAACACCTAAGCAGGAGGTCGTAAGCCCCCTGACCACTGTTTGTATGCCTTTTAGTGATGAGCTCAACTGTGTTGTTGATGAGGTGACACCGACCTAAGATGGTGAAGGGGAAGGAACTAGGTTGAGCTAAGACCGTAGCTGTTTTTTTTTTTCCATTTTGTTTAAGTTGGTTTGCCCTACAAGGCATTTTAAATAATTTGATGTGATTTGATACTTTTCTCATCAATGTATCTAAAATGCTTTTGGTGATCTATAAAACCTCAACTTTTGTTTATATCTTGTTGATCTCTTTATTTTGATTACCTAATTAATGAAGAAATTGAACTTTTCTTTTAACTAACTTGTCAAATAGTGTAATCTTTTAATACAAGGTTGGCGGTATTTGATTGGCTTAGAGCTAAGTTAGTGGTCGATTATGAGATCAACTTGAAAAGAAATAATTGAACAGAACTAAGGATATTTACATCGAGTTGTTCCATTTGAAATTAGTTCTAAAATAATCTATGTAGTTGACTACTTGGTCAACTTAAGACATGTTCTTCGTAATCAAATAAATAAGCTTGGAGCCCAAATTTATCATGGGTCAATTTTATTAAATTTACTTCAAGTTGTTGTTTAATCTTTGCGTCATAATACATATATTCGTAAGGCAACTTGAATACAATATTCGACTATACAGTCAATTTCAAGTTGTGGTTGACTACGGGGTTGACTTTAAATGATTTTCTCATTTATGAAGTAGGTTGCAAGCCATAATTGTGGTTTCAAAACCTGATTGAGGTCAACCCTATCGACTACAGGGTTGACACTGAACGATTTTCTCATTTCTACGATTGATTTGGGTTGCGATTTAAAACTGAAATTGTGGTCGACTATGAGGTTAACTATAAATGATTTACTCATTTATTAAGTTAAGCTAGAAGCCATGGTTGTAGTTTGAAATCGATTTGCGGCCGACTACAAGTTAATCAACTTTAAATGATTGACTAATTTATTAAGTTGGGATAGAAGTTATAGTTGTGGTTGAGAGTAAGTAGTTGACCTAATTTAAATTATCTTTATTGGTTTGGAACTAAATTACAAAACAGTTGAATGGAGGCCTTGGCCTCTTTACTCAGAATATTTTCAAGTTTACTGCATTCCATGGTCGAGGGAACTCGATACCATCCATGTCTGCTAGTCAATAAAACTTATGCTTTGCCACTTTAACTATCGAATAGAGGCCTTCCCATTTGGGTTGAGTTTTTCTACATTTTTTGAGACTTCAACTTTCTTAAGGACGAGGTCTCCTACCTTAAAGCTTCTTGATCGAACTCCTTTGTTATATTGTTAGCTCATCTTTGATTTATACCTCTGCATTGTTGTGTATGCTTGCTGACGCATCTAATTGATTATTTCTAGGTCGAATTTCTTTCAGACTCTTTCTTGATTGGGTTGTAGTGGATTACTGGAGCTATATGTTGTATTAACTCTATTGGGACCGCTGGCTTTGATCCATAAACCAAATTGTAAAGGTCATGGCTCGTGGTAGTTTTAAAGGTAGTTCTATATGCTAATAGGACCCCAGAGAGGTTGTCTTCCCAACTTTGGATCCCTGAAGTCGAGCATTAATGTGGTTCAAAATAATTGTTACTACAGTTTTCCTATTAGCCTAAGGGTTCCCAACCAAGGTGAAATGTTGTCAAATTCCTAAGCTTTCACACCAATTCATCATGCTCTTTCTTTAGAATTGTGTTCCATTGTTTGATATCAATACTTTGGGCAAACTAAAATAGCAGATAATATTTTTCCACAGAAAACTTTTGATGGCTGCATCAGTTATCTTTAGGACCACCCCTGCTTCGACTTATTTCATGAACGTATTCAACTGTAATAATCATGAATTTCCTTCAACCTGTAGTTTTTGGGAAAGAACTAACTATATCTATCCTTTACTAGTCAAATGGCCAAATGATTTGAACTGGCACTAGTGTTGATACATGCTCGTGAGGTATGTTGGAATGGACCCAACAAGATGAGCACTTTCTGGCAAAGTTAACTATATCTGTTATCAAAGTTGGCCAAAAATATCTATGTATGTTGACTTTGTGGGACTAATGCTCGTCCTTTGGAGTGATTTCTACAAACATATGAATAGATCTCCTTTAGGACCTTCAGAGCTTGGTCGATGTCAAGTATCTCAATAGTAGTCTAGAAAGGGATCTCCTATAGAGTTGACTATACTCGTCGACGGCGAACTTTGCTGCTTAAATTTACACCTACGTGCTTCTACTTTATCTTTGGGCACTCTACCATCCCTTAGTTAAGCTTTTATTGTGTCTTGCTAGGAGACAACTGTCTCTTGGATTTACCCTATTAGGTTCTAGTCAAGACTACCAACAGTGGGTTTGTCAAAGACCAAGAATATAATGGTTTTGTCCGTGGTTCTTTTTATCAAGCGGGCAAATTTTGACAAAGCATCTACTCTTTCATTTTCTAATCTTGGGATTTCGCTAAGGGTGAATTTTTTGAACTGTTGTCACAACCTTTCAACTTTTGCCAGATACTTACTCATTATGACCTCTTTAGCCTTGAAATTCCCTTTGAATTATTTAGTGACCTGCTGAGAATCAATAATGGCTTCTAATTATTTGACTCTCTTATCGATGATTATCCTCATACATACAAGAATGGCCTTATACTCCACATCATTATTAGTGATGAGGTAGTCAAGTTTACTGACACAGTTATGCTCCTTGACTTGAGGGAAGCATAGGGAAATGCCTATTCTTCATCATGAGAATGTTGTTGAGCCATAGACATGCAAAGTCCTAATAAGTGAATCTTGGTCAGTTTCCTCGGGCAAGTTGAGACATTCTACTATAAAGTTTGCTAACATTTGGGCTTTTATAGCAGTTCGATGTTGGAAAGTAATGTTAAATCCCCTAACTTAATGGTCTACTTTGTCAACCTTCCTGATATGTTTAGATTCAATAGCATTTTTTCAATGGTTGATTCGTTAGGACACTAATAGAATAAGATTGAAATAGGGCTTTAACTTTCTGGCTATTGTGACCAAAGTGAGAGCAAACTTTTCAATCTTAAGGTAATTGTATTCGTGGCCTTTCAATGCTTTGTTGTTGTAATATACAGGCCAATGAGTGCCATGTCTAGTCAAGACCAGAACAGAGCTAATTACTACCAACAAGACTGCTAGAAAATATGCAAGACTTCTCTGACCTCTAGCTTGGCTAGCAACAGTGGTACAGATAAGTATTATTTTAATTCAACCAAAGCTTGATCACATTGTTTCATCCACTGGAGGATCTTGAAAAATGGTAAGCTTTTGTCAGCTAGTCGAGTAATAAATTGACCAAGAGCTATGATCCTTTTGACTAGATGTTGTACGTCTCTAACTGTTCGAGGTGGTGAGATGTCCAGAATTGCTTGGATTTTTTGTGGGTTTGCTTTTATACCCCTCTATCTAACCACGTAACCCAAGAATTTCCCCTTCTCACCCCAAATGTGCATTTATTAGGATTAAGCTTCATACTAAATGCTCTTAGTATTGAACAAGTATGATTGAGGTTGGCTAAGTAGTTTTTTTCTTTTTCAATTTTAACAATCATGTCATCGACGTAGACCTTCATGATTATTCCGATCTCATTTTTGAACATAAAGTTCATAAGTCTTTGGTAGGTTGCACCTGTATTCTTAAGCCCAAAAGGCATGATCAGAAAATAGTATAAACCATTGGGGACCAAAAAGAAGGTCTTATCCATATTTTCAGTAGCCATAAAGATTTGATAATAACCCTAAAATGCATCTATCATACTCAAACAATCAAAACCAGCAATAGAATCAACTAATAAATCTACGCGAGGTAGCGGGTAAGGATCTTTAGAGCAAGCTTTATTCAAATCAGTAAAATCATTACACATCTTCCATTTTCCCTTATTCTTAGGGATAAGAACTACATTACAAAGTTAACTAGGATATTGAATTTCTACAATGTAGCCTGCCTCTAAGAGCTTGTCTTTCTTGATGATTTGGCATTTTTCAGTATTAAAGGTCTAGTTTTTTACTTGATTAGCTTAAATTTCCACATTTAGGTGGTGGACGATGATGCTAGGGTTGATTCCCTGGAGGTCAGCAGCTTTTAAGTAAAAACATCAATGTTCTTTTTGAGGAAATTAACCATTAAACACTTCATGTTGCTTCTTAGATTTGTCTCAATCCTTTTGGTCTTATCGGGATTCCCTAGCTCAAGCTCTATAGTCTAAAACTCCCTGATTGGTTCAACCTTAGTCTCTTCCAACTTTCTCTTCTTGCTCTGCTTTCCCTCTTTGGGTTTTGTTACTAGGACATCCCTTGAAGGATTCAATTTTGGTCAAGTTTTCTGCTCACTTGCCTCGATTGAGATAGTATAGCATCGCCAAACTTTCTTCATGTTATAAAGAAGTTTACCGATTTCAATAACTATTGGAAACTTGACCTTCGTATGGTAGGTCAAGATAATGGCCCTAAAGTCGTTTAGTGTTAGTCACCCAATTATAGCATTCTAAGCAAAAGGTATATCAATCACTAGATCGTTGACCATGAGTGTCCTTCGTTGGGGCGCTTTACCAAATGAGATAGATAGATTTATGAATCCTTCGAAAATGATCTCGGATCCTATAAACCCGACTAGAGGAGTGCACACTGGCTTAAACTTTAGCTTTCCCATATTCATCAATTTCAATGTCGACAAGAAAATTATGTTCGTAGAGCTGTCATTGTCGACTAAAACCTTTTTAACCTCAAAGTTAGCAATCTTAATTGACACAATATGGGGTAATCTAGTTATTGTCAGCTCCTTGGTTCTCGATGTGCTAAAGGTCAGAGTTCAATGCTGAAAGAGAGTTGGAAAACTATTTTGATTGAGGAAGATTTAGTTGATTCCAACATCCACTAGTTCTATCTTTTAGCGGACTTTGAGTCTCTACCTATCAGGCCTCTAGCAATGGTGTCGATCACACCCTGAAGGGTGGGCACTAATCATTGGCTGTCTTTTTTCCTTTCGTCTTCTTTCTTTAAGCTAACTAACCTTTCTCTATGGGAATTTTGGTTAGTTTGGCAATCTCTTGTCTAGATTTCGGATTGACAAATTTTTTCAGATGTCCATATTAAATAAACTTTTCAATCTCGTCGTGCAGATTGAAGCAATCTTTTGTGATATGCCCTTTTTATCTGTAGAAGTGATAGTATTTTTTTGATCTCTTTGTGGCCTCAATTTTAGTCAATGTTTTGGGCTTTTTGAGGAAATTATCATGCTGAATGGCAAATAGCATGTCTTTCTTGGCAATGTTAAGTGATGTATAGTTATGAAATCTTTTGATGGGAGATCGATGACCATTTTTGTGCTACCTGTTATCTTTTTGGTTGGCTTTCTTTTTGTCACTATCTAGATTTCCATATTTTAGTCTGTTCATGTTTTCCTAGGTTATGTACCTCTCAGTGAGGTTGAGTAGCTCTTCCATTGTCCTTGGTCTCTCTCTGACCAATGCATTGACACATTCCTTGTGTCGAAGGCCTAGGAACAACACATCAATTAGAAATTCTATTTAGTAATTATCAATCTTTAACATCTTTATGTTAAATCTGGTGAAAAAATCCCGAAGACACTCTTTCTCATTTTGCTTGACTATATGTAAATAGTTGTGGGAGAGCTTAGCTTTTCTTTAGTTGGCAAACTAGTGGAGGAACTTGTCGCAAAGTAGGTCATAAGAAAAAATGGATCCTGGCTCCAATTTAACAAACCAATCAAGTGCTAAACCTTAGAATGTGGTGACTAGTATATTTGCATGGATGTACTAATTAGTCTCATGGAGCTACATCATATGTTCAAACTAGAGCATGAGCTAGTTTGGGTCAATCGAGCCATTGTATCGAGGCAAACTAGTCAGGATTTTCACATCAATAACTATGTGCTTGTTGATTATCTCCTGGATGAATGGTGACTCTTCCTCACAGTCAAGTCGAGATGTATTATGATGTTGAAGATTTTTGTCCATGTTTCTCCCTAAAATCTCCTCAAGGTATCTGTTCAGTTGCTGCACTTATTGTGATACTTCTTTCTATTCCTCTTGATCAGCTTAGGGCAGATTTTTATTTGCTTAAGGTCTTTGTCTCTCAACATTATTACGCTGCTGGGCTCGAATAGGTTAAGTGAGGTGATTTATAGAATCAACCACTTTTTCCTTGGGGTTTTGTTGGGTTTTTTCCCATAGGAACCAACCTGGGCTGTCCTTTCATTGAATAGAGGGATGTCTTGTGTCTTGTCTACCCCTATTCTCCCTTATGGGTCTCTTCTTATGCTATGACGATTAAAGGGTGACACTGGTAGCCGGCCTAGGATAGTTGTTTTCTTTGTTGAGGGCAGCTGATAATTGAATTGATATTTGTTCACTTATCAACTACATGAGCTGGGGCATGGTCAATGTTACCATTTGTTTTGGTTGGGAGTAGGTCCTGCCACATCTAGTTCTTGCTAGGTCGATGAGGGATTAGAAACTTTATATTTTTCTCTCTCTCTAAAATAGTTCGCCTCTTGTTCACCATGTTATCTTAGTTACGAAATCTAGAAACTCATAGATACTAACAAATGATGATGATATGATATGATATGATGGATAGTATCCTAGACTTTGATCTAATGTAATCAACCAAAAGGGAGGTTGCGAAGGAGTGTTTATGTGAAGTCGAGTCAAGTCCTACAACCAATAGCACATGTTAAGCTAGCTAAGGTACCCTTAACTAGGGCACTTACACGCTCAAGTCAGTACTTAATTGACCAAAATTCAGAGTGGTAGAATTAGGACTTTAAATGATAATGAGTATACCTTGTTGACGGAAGACAATGGGGTATTTATAGGCTTTCTCTAAAGGTTGATAAATCAATGATGCTCTTGCTTGTAGAAAGAAGGGGTCTTTCCTTAGTTGAGGACCTATAACCTTTTTTCCTTTTATGTACTTTTTTAGGTGGCGCCTCTTCTTACTCTTTAGGACATGGTGGTATGAAGGAGGTGCACATCACTCTGGCTCTGTATAATGGTGGTATAGGAGAGGACATGCATCATTAATGCGAAATGTCGCCTGTTAGAGCATTTAATGTTGTAAAGAGGTGGTTGTGGCACATTTAATACGACTTTGACCAGTGAGGCGGAGTTGCTTTAAACTGTACCGATCGACCTTTTAAGGTCGAGATGTGTCATCATTTGCAAGTCACTTGAGCACTCTTTGGTCAAGGTAATAGAACTTTATTAGATTCAAATGTTTTCCTGGTTGAGAGCTACATGGACATTCTCCAACTAATCGACCACACTCTGGTCAATCGAACAAGGTGTTAATATTTATGCTAGCAAGAAGACCCAATAAGGGCTTGGGTCTGGTTAATTAATTGGTCAATTATTAATAGGCTAGGCTTGATGGCCCACTAGGTTGTCTCTTATCATATCTCCTACCTGGTCGAATATTAGTGGGTTAGGCCATTGGGCTATTCCATATCAATCAGAACATTAAAAACTATAAAATTTAAAATTTTCAAGATATCATGTTTGGTATCACATATTTAGAGCAAAAGTAGTTCTGGGATTTTGCAATTTGAGTATTCTAGGTCAATCATAGTTGGAATGTTTGTTACTGGGCCCCATTGAAAAATTTAAGTATCAAAACATAGTAAAATGCTGAGAATTCTTGAGTTATTATGCAATATTCACATGCAAATCATATGTTTAGGGTGGGATAAAAGTATTTTTCATCATGATAAACTTATAATATATATGGAAACTCCATAAAATCATTTCGTGTAGTAGTGGGTATTGTTGGACATGAATACAACTTCATCACGTGTCCAACACAATAATAAAGCATTCAAAAATTAAAATAAAAAGATAAAATCTGACAAGTTATTAAACACAGCTAAGAAGTCTCTCTGACATGGCAAGCCTTTTCTAAAATTTACAAAATTTAAGAGCTAATAAAAAGTAACAAAATAAAAAACTTTTTAAATGGCAAATGAAATTAGTTAAAAAAAACTCACAATAATCATAATATTATAGTATATTTGGATCATTAGACACACTACAAGAAAAAAAATTATAAAAAATAGCAAGTGACAATTGAAAAGTTGGCACCAACTATATATATTAAATAGCAAAAAATTTTGTTACGTCATAATACTAATTTTTATAAGTTTGATAGTAGCAAAATTTTTATCTAAGTTGTCATCAATATTAACAACTTAAATCATTAGTTTTTGTTACTATTAAGTCATATGCTGATCCAAGAAAAATTACTGCCACCTAAAAATATCATTTGCAACAAATAAATGTTATTTTCACTTAATGTGTATCATTAGTTCAAAATTTCTACATTATGACTAAATTTGTTGACTATTATTACATATTTTTTGTTGAAATTTTTAATTGTATAACTATATAACTTACATGAAGTCTAACATGGATAGTTAAATCACAAGAATAAAATGGAAAAAGAACTAGAAACTAAAAAGGGCTCAATAGATCAAATTGCTTAGTTAAATAAAAAGGCCAGAGAGGTCAAAACCGATCAAGCCTATAAATAATGATAAAAAAAAAACCCTAATGGGTCCTAAACCCATCATAAACAAACTATAAAAATCAAACCCCAAAAAGAATTTGGCACAAGAAATCATTTGCAAATAATTAAGAATCTTCGAGAGCTAGAATATCTTTGCACGCATTTTAGAGAAAATGAACTGAATATGTAGTGCCCTCAGCCAAAGGTGCATGCCTTGAGCTGGAGCACTATCAACTGTCAATCAGGCATTCAAAACAACTCAAATAACCCAATCACACTAAAAGAAAAACACCCATCACAAGCTAGAGTTTTAGTGTCCTATACCTACCCAAACTATTACAAACTAGAAATAATGCTAACAAAACACTTTAATGTTTATGTTACAATCAAGTCCTAGAAATTCCTAACATAGCTTAGTCACACCTCCAAAACTATTTATAATATGTACCACATGAAGCTACTCTCTTATGTCTTTCAAGTGTTTCATTTGGAGAAAAAAAAAGAGAGGAAGAAACAACACAAAAATTGAAAATCCGAATGACTTAGTGAATTATTTAACAAAGGAGCAACCTGAGTATACAGAGTGATAACAACTAATAAGTACTGAATAAATAATGAACAATCACAACTGTAGTAGATATATGAGGTATTACGCAGGTCAAGGAATACAACTGGCTAGATAAATTAATGAAAAAAATAACATATTAATAACATTTTCACAAAACCTGTTGTTGTTGGTTTTCTTACCTTATCACTCCACTTTTGTAAACACAAAAATCTTTATCCCTCCAAATCCCCAAGTGATTGGCTTAGTAAAGTAATCAAGCACGGCTAGCTGTATGCCTAACCCTGCTCATAGACAATTATCTCCAGTTAACTATGAGACAGGATAATGGTAATAGGGTATCAGCTGAAAACCAATCACTATCAGTCCGTTCTACCTGGTCATCTTTTGGTATTGATCGTAGGGCCTAAGTGTATCAATAGACCTATGTATCATAGTATAATAACCCCTACTAATGCAATAAAAGTGGTCAACAGTAGTACAATAAACATATCAACTTGCAATGATAAACAAATAATCAATTAGTCAATATCGGGTTCCTATTGCGATATAGTCAAGGAGATAATAGAAAAATACATTTTGAAATCCCATTTTTAGTTTCCCAAACACAATTGCCAATTTTAGTTAAAATAGCATAATTCATGATCAACCAGGAACTATAATTGGTGCAAAGGTCGACGTATGGTAAAATTTTGCAAACAATTTACTTTTTCAAAACTTATGTGACCCAAATCTAATTAATCATTTGGTTTAGGGATTCAACATCTCAGGATAGGTTGTGAATTCTCAAGAATCACAGGCAAGGAAGTAGAGAAGTTCAAATAGACCATCAAGATCGGCACAAGAATCGAAGATCAATATAGTAGGGGTAAACAATAATTTTCAATAAAGAAAGGATTAAACAATATTGATATATTTACTAATATATATATATATAAATATAAGATGGGAATCTATATTAAGCAATATTTTAAATAATAATAGCTTAAGAACTACATGTAAAGAAGAACAATTTAGACGGACTACCAAATTCAACACAAGAGTCAAAGGGAAATATAGAACGAACAATCAACAATTATTGAACCTCAATGCAACAACAATCAAGCAACAATGATATATATTAACAAATATATATGTTCTCTTCCCAGCAAAGAAATCTCGTACTATCAAGTATAAACTCACTTGGTAACTTCGGGGTGTGATGATCCTCTACGCACTTATATCGACCACGTCCTCACCACCTATTTCCATTTAAAACTCAACATAAGAGAATTAATTCTAATATTGTCACATTGATGGCTTAGGATGTTTTAGGTGCCCTTAACCCAGCTAAATCGATTTTCTTAACTTTGTCGATTAAATTTCTAGGATTAATTTCGTACTTTATGTCTTTAATTTTTAACTTCTCTGATTAAGTCAATTAGGTCTATTGGCTTCTAGCTGAGTTTGTCAGTCTCAGGCAATTGGATTTAGTCTATCTAAGTAAAAGTCATGTCCAGACCAATCTAATCAAGTTTCAGCATAATCAACCAAGGTAAACTAAATTGACAAAATTTAAACTTTACTAAATTGGACTAGGTTTGAGTCCAAATCAATGCTCAATTTCAGCCCAAATGAACTCAAAATGGAATTTCCAGCTGACTATTTTAAGGTTGTCAGAGCTCGTTGAAGTGTCGTTGTTCACTACTGAAGTCCGAGCTAAGTCAATCAAAAGGTACGTCTCGTTGAGTTCTACAAAAGCCCTCAACCAATTTTTATTTTTGCCGCCTCCTCACCTATCAATTGAACCAAAAACTCACCAGCCGCCCTAATTACTTCATCGTTAGTCATTGAAACTTGCAATTGAACACAACATATGTTCCTCACATTGAACCTGTCACAATCTACCTAACAATTTCCAACTTCGATTGCTGGAAACTAGAATCTTATCACTCTCATTGCTTGACACCGCTGACCCCCAAAATCCCATCGATTCTCCCATTGATTTGGTGAGTTTTTGGTATGGTTTTGTTTCTCTCAGCCAGGGGAAGCCAACTATGGTGTTAGTTTCAAATTTCGTGGTCAACTTCTAACAATTTGTGGTCGGGGTAGAGTTGGGGTAGGTTCTAAGAATTTGACTAATTTATGTCCTTAATCTATCTATATATACATATACATATAAGTATGTTTCAATCTTCTCAATTTGACACCCAAAGTTCTTGACCGCCTTTAATTGGATCCTTCAAGTTTTTGGCTGACTTTAATTGCACCCGAAACTTCTACTTGCCTTACCATTTGACCCCAAAACTTTGAATTCAATCCTTAAAAGTTTTATTTATTGCTCATTAACTCCAGACATTCTTAATTATGGGCAATTAAGTTGTAATTTAATTATTTTGAAGTCCTTAAACTTTAAACTTTCTCACATTGACCTTTGAATTTTGTAATTTTGGACAATCAAGCCTTTTTCTCATTTTATGATTAAATCCTTCAACTATCAATAATTAATCCATAAGCTTCAGTTAAAATTTAACTTAAAATTAATCTAACCTAGTTTATTGAATTCATATTTTATTTTGTTGAAACAATAACTTTAGATTTATGGACCTAAAATTCAGGGTGTTATAGAATAACTTGTTGTCTACTAAAAAGGACCCTACTCCACTTTCATGTGGTATCAATGTCTAATACTTATTCTTATTTAAGATTTCATCATTCACTCGAAATTTAAATATATTTATTTTAATGTTTAATATTGTTTCTTTTTTTCATTTTATTTTGATATGTTTTTTATATTATATTCACTGATATAATTAAAAATTGTACTGATATCGTATCATGTCTTAAAATTTTAAAATTTAACATATTCTTGTATCTGTATTATTATGTGTCATCATGTCACTGCCCATGCGTTATAATGAAATACATATTGTATTGTGCACTGAATCACTACTAATACACTTAAGTAATAAAAAATTCAGAAAAATTTAATATAGGTCATTCAACAAGGGTATAAAGTCAAAAAATTATTAGTCCATGTTTCTAAACAAGTTGTGGCGGCTCCAGGATACAAGATCTTGTGTTTTTCTTGTAGTGGGTCACCTTTTGATTTGAATCAAAAAAATTAAAAGTATCTTTCTTCTTTGAATCCCACCAAAAATGACATAAGAAGAATGGAGTGTTGATAAACAAGTGGTCATAAAAATGGCTGTCAAAATCATGATTTAATTTATTGGAAGAATATGATGCCCCGAAACATCCGGAGACATCCAAGGACGCACCATACAATGTCAATGGAAAAAAGTTTGGAGGTAGAATAATGTTAACTATAAAATTCCATTCTTTTGGTGATAACAGTCACAGAAATTAATTTCAGAAGCACTAATACGCTAAACTAAGCACTTCAATATAGAACTTTTTTAAGTATGTTAGAGAAACGAGGAGCAATAGAGACTCAATTCCAACATACAAGTCAAAATTCAATGCGTCCAGATCACTTTGACTCTATTGGCGTGACTGATGGTGGGTATCAAGTCCCCAAATTCATTCCCAAACATTTGATTGGTATGATTTAGGGATGAGAGTTTTTATTTTCATGGGAATGCTTATTTTTAAATGTATGGGATTAATTATTCCTTCCGTCTTCATTGAGTTTAACTATTTCCAATTTACTGGAAATATTTATTTTTTTATTTTGACAAAATTATCCTCCAATTAAAAAAAAATTGATAAATTTTAACTAACCCCAATATATCTTGTTTCTTAGTTATTTTGATTTTCTCTTGTATCCTCCCATCATCCTCATATATATTCACCAAGAACTTCATTCTCTTTCAAATCACTCGTGTTGTTCAAATATTTTTCAATTGCTTTGTCTAAACATATTGATCAAATAATTATGGTGCGATACTGGATGCTCCATCAAATAACTACTATAACCTTTTTTCGGATATTGTTCCAATAATTGTTTAAATGCATGAAATAATTTCCAAGATAGCAATTGATTGTGAAGAAAAAATGTATTTTAAGAGAAATAAATAAACGAATTAATTGATGAACTTTTTTGTAGATTCATGTAATAAAATTGTTTGATTGTGAAGAAAAAAATATATTTGAAGGAAAATAATGTATCTAATTTTGACTATAATATTTAATATGATACATAAAAGAATTTTTGTGAATAAATAATTTTATTTTAATAAATTTTCAAAAAAGTGTAATTTGGTCGTACAAGGTGATGCTGCAAAGAGCTTATCGGTCCGGAACTCCGGTGGATTAGGATGATATTGGGCTTGAGATCTGCAATCAAGAACAAACATAAACTAGCCAAGGTGCCCCGGCTAAGGCACTCCGACGCTCAAGTCAGATTTCCGGTAAGACGGAGAGTATGAAGAAAGTGTATAGTGAATAGTGTATTTGCAATACCTTGAGCGTGGTGGTGCTGGTAGGATTTATAATCTAATAATGGTGTGAATTTACCCAAGTACCCTTATCAGGTGTGCTTGGATTTTTCTCCTGTCCGGGGCTTGATAGTCATTTTATGCCCAGATCTCGGGGCTGTACCACGTGGCGCAATCTCCTGTTTTCCTGGGTAGTCACATCAGTGGGCGCGCGCCTCTGCCAGAGTTGTTGGCAGAGTTTTCAGGGTTGGTGGAAACGGTTACATCCGTAGGCAGCAGTCACATCCGCTGCCACGTGTAATCATTGCTTAAAAGTTCAACTTGTCCCATTTGCAACCGGGGGTCGATTCATGTCGACTAAGCTTAGATGATGGATTTGGAAGCGGCCTCCAGGTCGATACGGGTTGACTGCGGGGCTTACCATACGGGGTCGATACTAGTCGACCAGTCTGACTTCGCCCCTGGGCTATTATCACGAGAATTTGGAAGAAACCCTCAGGTCGATATGGGTCGACCACGGGGTTTCTTATACGGGGTCGTTACTAGTCGACCAAAGTGACTTGCCTCAGGGTTTAGTGGGCTGAATCTTCTGAACCTGGGCCTGTTGGGCCTACTGAACTATACCGTTTCACGTTGGGCCTCGTGGGCTGTCTCATTTATAGAAGAGTCTATTGGGCTATCCCATATCACAAGGTAATTTCATTCCATTCCCATCAATCATTCCTGAACACCAATCATGGAATTGAAATCAAGCAAAGAATGAGGATTTCATTCCTTTCTCATCCCTTGTGCATACCAATCATAAAATAAGTATTACTAACATCACTCATTTCCCACTTTCATTCCATTCCTACTTAATTTCATTCTTGCATATCAATTACCATCTATTAAAAAGAAAAAAGATAACTTACTAATAAAATGATAGGTGGCAATACAAAAATTGTGATTAAATATTTCCTAGTGATAAAAAAAATTAATTAGTTTGTCACAGTAATAACTTTTGCTAATTTAATAGGGGCAAAAATGATATTGAAATCATTACTATTGATAATTATTCACACATGTATAGTGATAACCAACTACTAAGTGACAACAAAAATTATTAATAATTTGTGTCAAAAATTTCATTGTCTGTAGCGCTCCCCCCCCAAGGATAGCACATAAGTTGAGGTACCACTCCAGTTCATTTCTTAAGCAAGCAACAACATAATCGATAGGCCCATGAAATTTTTCACAAATTTCCAATAACATCAACGACATCACAACCATACAACATGCTTTAGTCTAAATGCAAAAGTTATATCAAAGTGTTGGATACCATATCAAAATGTTGAACAACATTCAAACCAAAATATCAACCACAATTTATACATGCTGCAAATCTTTAATTCAATTTATCATATCATAATCTCTCTAAGTCAAGGCCAAATGTCCAGGTGATCCCAAAAGCATGTTCAAGCCCTTATCCCATTATGAAATATATCCTTCAGTTCAAACCTAAAGTTCAAGTCCACCATCGAACCCTGTTTGGGTAAAACAAGAAATACATAAAAGGGTGAGTCTTAAGGATTTAGTGAGGGATGATAATTAACAGCACACGAATTTGTCAAAAAATCAGCAATTCAATAGAGCACTACTGGCATGAATAAACAAGAAAAGCATATATGCCAGAATAAAAATGTTAATGGCTCAAACTATTAGTCATTGCTAGTTCAGAATTGTAACCGTCGGCTCATCGACCTGCTCATCTCAATCCATCCTATTCAAGAGGTGTAGGGGCATCTCAACTACTCACAATTGGGAGGCATTATTGTTGGCTCATATGGTCTATGACATCAGCCCAATCTAGATGAGAAACTACTCTAGTCTTATTGCTTCTTAAGTAAAGTACAATTAAGAATAACAATCCCAATAGTATATGCATTTTAATTAAATCAAGAACATCATGCGTATCCGATTCTCCTTATACCAAACAATTGATTAAATGCTCAATGGATATAGCTTGGGAATATCGATTTGATAACAGAATAGTTAGATAATAGAGCAGTCAAATAATAATATAATCAGATAATAGAATAATTAGATAACAAAATAATTAGATAACAGAACCATAAGATAGCAGAAAGGTCAATAACAAATCAATCAAATAATAGGACAGCGATAATAGTATAGTTGGTAATAGTACAATTGATGTTTCTAGTTAAATCGATCATAACGGCACACCCTAAGTTCAACGATTGAGATCAACATAGCAGCATGTCCAGAGGTCAATAGCTAGGAACAACATAACAGTATGTCCTGAGCTCAATGGCTAGGATCAACATATCAAGCTTACCATAATAGCACGTCTCTAGCATAACAGTTGCAATCAACATATCAAGCTTATCAATTTTCCTTATTTTATTCATTTCAAACAGATCAGCGCGTCCCGAGCTCAACAACTAGGAACAACTTAACAGGCTTAACAACATAATTCAAATAAGCTAATAGGGATAGTCAAACAATATAAAAAATAATATTTCACTTAATAGCTCGTCCTGAGCTTAACAATTGGGAACAACTTAGCAGTATGATTCAATTATGTTGACAAGGAAAATCAATAATATACGGAACAATTCATGTAAGCCAACAAGGCCAAATATGTGATGGCTGAATGAATTCAATTCGATCAATATTAAATATGACAATGAGATATTTTGGGCATCAAAATGAAAATGATCAATTCGAGTCAATGTATGATTAACTGAACAAACCTTCACAGGGGTATACAAAATAATTAACTGATATAAATCACGAGTCCAAACAAGATTAACCCTCATAGGGGTGCACAAATGATTATCGAAATAGTAGAACCTCACAGGGTATTCACAGTAATCAAATTGATAAAACCACATATGGTTTGGAAATTAATAGATAACGATGATCAAGACGGTGTCAAGTCAATGGAACCTCACAAGTTCGACGATACTAAATAAATTTTCACAAAGTAAATATCAATCGGTAGACCCTCACGGGGGTTTTCGAAATAGATAACAAGTAGAACGGTGGAACCTCACAGGATTTGGCAATCTATAGCAAATACAATTCAATCCATACAAGAACCAAGTTGGTAGAACCTCACAGGGATCAAAATTCAAAAGATGACGATAAACAATGACTAGTATCATATCAATGGAACCTCACAGGGTTTCAACAATTAACAAGTAAACTTATACAAAATAGTAACCCAAAGTGGGAAACCTTTACAAGGATTCATAATTAACAAGTAAGCCATAATCAAGTCAAGTACCAGATTGGTGGAACCTTACAAGGCATACAACAAATAATGAAAAGCTTATACAAGTCAATAACCAAAGCGGTAGGCCTTGATAGGGGTTCAATAATAGACACGTGGTTGTAATCAAAATAATTATCAGGTTGCAGGACCCTTACTTTAAAATCACAAAATGCAAGAACTACTCTGATATATCAGTCGACAAAATCTTGCTCCTTGTCACCTAATCAAAAGAAAGGGGTTTCTGTCAAAATTCCCGTTATCCTCGTAATCAAAATCATACTAATAGCAGTATAAAACTAGTCATTATACTATTGATACTATTCCTTAGTGATTAGTCTCGACATGATCAATAGGTATTATTCCTAGTTATGCCGTTATTATGAAAAAATATACTTAAGTTGCATCGATTACAATAAAGAGATACAATTGGGTCCTCAATTATAGAATTAATCTTATAACGTTACACAAAGCTAATTATGTTAATGCAACTATTATTCATAGTCCAAATTCACCATTTAGTACTTATTTATACAAAATTAGAGCCTAATTACCTAATCGACTTTAATTACACAAGATTATCATATAACATTTCAAATTTGGGTTCACTAACTCATGTAATTATATGCATGTCCCAATTTTCCAAATCAAACCACACATATTCTTCGTTTATACAACACTTCGTAAGATTTAGAGGTATATACATACACATGCATACAACTAACACAAGTTCCTTATTTTTACCTAATATCTTTATATCGAAGCCTCAAATGCATGATCATCTTGCATGTATGTAATCAATGCGATGAGATGAAGATTCTGTCCTGTCATCGCTGGTCGCCGCCGTTTGCCACCACTGGAGTTGGTCACCATCACCACCAAAAGATGCTCATCAGCTCCACGAATCAAACCCCTTAACAATTTCACCAAACACCATCGAATTGAAGGTCAATTTTAGCCTGGAAGTTTCAGCATTACTATTCACCGCCGTGTTGTTTTTTCCTAATTACTCCGTCCATGGTGGTTCATTTCCAAAATTGAAGACACCGACATGATACTTGAGCTGAGCTCGTCGAAACCAACTACTCACATTCAAGTTTCAATTGTCGGAGCAGAGAAACCCATCAACCACCACCACGGTCAAAACTTTGAGCTCAATTTTCGGCCACCTTGTCAGTTGGTTTTGGGTAAAGATGGTATATTTGTGTTCTACACGAGAAGAGAAAGAAAATGACACCAAATTTGCTAAGGTTTGGTTTTCGTAGAGAGGTGGCCAGTGAGACAGTGGTTCACAATGGTGCAAGGTGAAATGGAGAAGAAAATGAAGAAGAAAAGAAAGAAAAGATTTTTGTAAAATTCAACTTTTGATAATTTGAAATTGGCCCCTAAACTTTTGAGCCAGCTTCCAATTAAGTCCTTTCAAGTTTTGAGTATCTTCTCTTCAGCCCCAACACTATTTATTACCTCACATTGACTCCTTTAATCAATAATAATTCCACTTTGTCCAAGAAAACTTCCAAATGTTGGTCAATCAAGTTTTCCTCAATTTTTGAATCAACCCCAAAACTTCCAAAATTCTTACAATCAAGCCCTTTTATTTATTTTTCGGAGCCCTAAAATCTAATCAACCAATATCTTAATTTCTAAATCTTTATTTTTCAAAAATATTAAATTTTAAGGGTGTTACATTGTCAATATATATATGTCACCAAATGCCAATAATAATTATTTAAAACATTATTCTGGTCACTTCTAAGCTATATTATAGCAAATTAACAATTTATATCACTTAAAGAGCAGTTTCAGTGACACTAACAATTATTACCATCTAATATTTGTTATTAGAAACAATTTTGATATTATTCACTTCTTCTTCTTTTTTTTTGTCATTAATATTATATTTTTTAAGTCTAAATGGAGTAACACATCTAAAATGCCAAAAGGGAGACCCTAAGCAAGAAACTTGACATGTTTTTAGAAATACGGGCGCCCCACTTAATTTTATTATAAATATCCAAATTTATGTTTGTACGAGTTTATGTAATTAATTCTACAAGGACAAAGCCCTTTACGAATTTAACATATGTAAACCAACCTAGAAGCAATTTTCTTCTTCATTTTGTAGTTCTTCATATTTATAGCACAAATCATGGAGAAATTCTTAAAAGAAAATTTGGAATTGTCGTTTGCTGAGTTTGTGATGTTGTAGTATTACAGGATTATTTAACAAATTAGCAAAAATCATCCAAGTATATTGTTTAAAATCACACGCTCAATTTTCTCTTTTCATTAAAGCTAAAGCAATTTAGGGCAAGTAAAACCACTACTAAGAGGTCAATTGGCCCAATAAACCACCCTCACACTTGTATATGTAAGATTTAAGATTTAAACTCTAAGAATTTTTTGATGTGCTTGTATATCAATAAGAAAAAAGAAACCACTAAAATGTACGTAGAATAGGCATTGGTTTAACTAGTTTGAAGTAAGGCTACAAAATTTATAAGGTGGAAATTACTATTTGAGAATTATTTTTGATTGAATTAATAAGTATGAAAGTATTTAACTAAATTTATTTAAAAAATTAAAAATTCCTACATTTAATGACTTATTGTTTAGAATAAATAAAATGATGATTTTATTATAAGAATAAGCTTCTTAAAATATTTAAATTTATAAAATAGGATAGTTGACTTATAAAAAAATGATTACGTGCCGGAACAAAATTTTAGTGGCAATCGCAATTCAATGGAATGTCCATTCAATTTTCCATCATAAAATAAAATAGAGTGATTGTTTACCGTTGGAAATGGCTTGGCAGGAGGAATTGACTATGGAGATTTTTAATGTGGCTGATTTTGCTATCACGAAGCTCCACCATATTGCTTTGATTTTTATAATCACAATATATAGTTAAAATAGTCAAACATCGATCCAACTGGGTTTTCTTTTGCCCACTTTGCTCTAACCATTAATTATTGGTCCAACATTAATGCTTCATAATTATTCATTTGGCTTAAGGGTATGTTCTTTTGCGTTTTGGCCTTTTTTAAAAAAAATAAAAATTAGGGGAATTAGTTTTTTGAAGAAAATTTGAAGAATTTGTCAAGTGTTCCTTTTTGTTATGGAAAAACATGTAAAATGATTTGAAAATGAGTTATTTGTTTCTTTATATTTTGGACATAAACAAACTTTACTGTAAATATCAAATCAATTACTTTTTTGTTAGGTTTGTAGGGTAAAAATGATTTTTTTATGTATTATATATATATATATATATATCTCTAGGTGTGTGTGCACGAGCGCGCGTGTGTATGGATGAGTGAAGGAAGAGAGTGATAAATGAATAAGTGATGTGATAAGTAGGGTGAGAAAATAAGAGAGTAAATGTAGTTTTTAGGGGGTAAAGTTTTTTTGGTGAATTGGGAATGGTTTTTTGAGGATAAAATTTGAATGTTTTGGGAGAAAATTTGGAGAATGTACCTTCATTCTAAAATTTTTGTAGGGGTTGAAATTTTTTTTGGGAAAATGCAAAAGAACACAACCTAACAAACTTGGGGAAAAGACCAAAAAATTAAAAATAAAATAAAATCTAATGTAATTTAATCTTGATCCTTAATATTTTTTTAAAAAGATTTTGTTCTTTACTATCATTATAATAGATTTAGTAAGATAACATTATGTAGATCTGATTTAGTTTAATTAATTATTTAGTTCATTCAATATTCAAAACCAATATTCTGATTAATAACTCTATTTTATTATATATAAAATTTCTATAAAAACCTAACTCATTACTTTTTTGATCTGAAAAGTCGACAGTAATTTAATCAAAATTTTTAAGAGCATTAATGTAAAGTTAAATGATAGGACCTTCTAAATTGAAAAGTTGAGTTAAAAAAATTTATATTTTGCGGGCTTGATTTTTTATTTTAATAGATATTTAATAATTTCCTGTATTTAGTAATTAGTAGCTGCAGTTCTCATATCATAACCGTTCACATTGTTGGAATTCTCAAATTTATTGGAAAATTGTGTTGACTGCTAATTAATTCATTTGAATAATTAATTTGTTGGTCCATTTTTATTTGTACGCACTATTGGAATTCTCGAATGTAGTGGAAACTTTGTGTTGATTATTAAGTCTCATTCGAATAATTAATTTTTAGATATACATAAATGATAGAAGGTCTCGTGACTTTTGAGAGTAAAATGGTAACAAGCTCAAAGGCGTGCTTCTTTTTTAATTACAAATGTACATTTAAGTTGTTAATTCATTATTGTGTTTGTATTTTCGAGTGATCATTTTAAAATATTCTCAAATATTGTTTCTAATTTCCACAGATCTGACTTATTCATAGAATAATTAGTTTGGTATAATATTTTATTATTCTTCATTTTAAGAAATGATGATAAGGCACCCTCTCTCTCTCTCTCTCTCTCTCTCTAGATTTTTTTTCCCCTCCAATATTCTTTTTATTATTTTATTTTTCTCTTATTTATCCAAAAAAATTAAATAAATATATCAAAAATTATAGTAACATATAAGAAAAATAAATGCATGCTTTGTTTATTGATTTTATGCTATGAAAGTTCTAGTATACTCATTGGCTATGCTAAAATTGCTATTAGCTTATCATTGTTTATTTATCCCAAGCATTTTTTGAAAAGGCCTTTCTCATAAATAAATTTATTATTTGACAAACGAAACCAAACACGACCTAACTAATAAACATCTTTTTTCATCTTCAATTTTAGACAAGAATCAATCATAGTAAACGGGATATTTATGTAGTGATGAAGATAGGAATAATAGGGCTTTTTAAAATCTTAAACTTCGTACAACAATATAACTAATTCTTGTTAATTCAATAGGAAAAGGAAGAGGGCTTTTGCTCCACATTCAGCTATTATTTTTGTGAAGAAGTAATGCTTGCACCCAGTTTGTTTATATTTTCAAATGCTATTGTTATTTTTTATATTATTTAAAAATAAATAATTATTAACTAAGTATATATTTTTATTGAAAATATCTATTATTTTTATATATAATTTCTTTTAATCTCTAATCTTATCACCATATTATTACATCAATCAAATTCAAAGTTAGACTTTCACATAAAGCATTCACTATCATTTTAAAACAATTAAGATATATATTTTTTAAAAAAACACATCTTTGTAGATATTAAAAATATAAATCACCTAAATTTTCAACCTTATACCCACCTAATTATTGTTTTCAAACAAAATATCTAAATAAAATCTACTTTTTTATTTTTCAAATTGTAACAAAATTTTTAATTTTTAAAAATATTAAAAATAAAAAATGAAAATAATTGAACGGTTTTAGTTTTTCGTCAATTGCTATTACTCTTGTAATTTTGCTTGAGTTGATGGCAATTTCTACCTATTGGTAGACATATCTTGTTGTTGTTGTTGTTGTTATTTTAAAAAGAAAAGAAAAAAAGAAGAAGATTCATTTTACGAAAGTGAGATATCGTTACTTTGGGTTGGCTAAGGTCCAATAATCATAGTTTTGATTAACATTCTATACTTTTTAAAAGTTGACATGTGTACAAATGATTTTTTTAAGCCACGAATTTACTAAATAAACCTTTTCTAATTAAATTAGTATTAAAATAATTTAATTATGAAAAATCTTATTTATCCTTATTAAAATTAATGTATAATTAAAACATAAACAAAAACAAAATTTACATATATCAATAAAATAGACAGGGCTGTCTCAATAAAATTGAAGGTTTAAGGCGAAATATAAAAATGAGGCCTTTAATATATAATAAAAAATAAATTGTTTTAATACACGTGTCTTTTTAGTAATCAATTTGTATTTTATAAAAAAAAACTTCTCATATAAAACATTATTATCTAAATTTATTCTCTGACTTCTAGATATGCAAAATTATTAATTATACTTTTATAATTAATTTCATCCATTTTTTTTTCAATTGATAGCTTAGTTAACCCATGTTATCTTTATTGAGACATTGACATATTTTATTAGTTTTAATTTTGAAATTATTTTGGAAAAAGAAAAAAAATTAAGAAATAAAACCTTGATTTATAGTAAAAGAGAATTAATACTAATATTATTTAGTGATTAGTATTGAAAAAGAATGAATGCGATAGAATTTTATAAGTAAAAGAATAAAGATTAAAAGGATAGTAAGATGTAGGAGAATAACAAGTAATAAAATTCAAATTTATGTTTTTAATTAATAATTTATTGTATGTTTAATTAACAAGGTCTCCAAATTAAAGGCCTTATACTTTTTTTAGGTCTAAATTGTTTGAAAAAGCAAACATATATATGAAACTTCTAAGGGCTTATTTGCTTAATTTTTGAATTCAAAAATTATTAAACTCAATTTTTTTTCTTGTTTTGTTGACGTATTTAATTTTATTTTGTTTTTAGTTTTTAAATTGTATAGCAATTTAATAAGGATATATAAAACATTTCACAATTAAAATTACTTTAGTATTGATTCAACAGAAAAAATTAATTTAATAAATTAATAGTTTAGAAAAATAATTCATACACATATCAATTTTTTAAAAAGCATAAAATATTAAATCAAAACTATCATTATCGAATCATAGTTAACCCCTGGTTACTGGGGAACTAAATGGGGTGCACCCACCAACACCCATGTGACTACCAAAATCGCCTTTAATGTTTTTAAAAGATTCAACAAACTATCCTTATTCATTAGAATGTATTTTCTTGTTTCAATCGGTCTAGATCCTTTATTTGAATAAATATTTTATTTTTTATTTCATAAATGATTAAATGTATAAAAATATTTGTTAATACAATGTTTTTTTTGGATCATATATTTTTATTGCATATCTATAAAATAAGATATACAGTAAAATATAAATTAGAATAAATAATTGAAAGTATATGTCAACCCCACTACAATCCCCCAAATGCCAGATCACCCACCAATCTTTGGCCATATTGTTGTTATTATTATTTTGCATTATTTTTTTCGTACACATCTAGCACGCATAAAATCAACTTGACATGTTAAATATAATCTTGAACTCGAATCCCGCCTGAACTTAATTCAACCACGTTTTGTTCCCAATAATGTTCAGTTTTGATCATTTATTTTATTTTATATTTTACTTTTGATTTTATTTCATGAATATACATCAAATGTATCAAATATTTTTTTAAAGAAATAATTGATTTAAAATCAAACATTTGGCAGGAACTTGAAACCGAAGATGAAATATAAAATGGAATAGAAAATTCAAAGTGAACAATGTTTATACTATATTTACATAGCTTTAAATCCTTATTTTTATTTCTTATTTTGTCTTCTATTCCATTTCATGAGTATATAATATATGTATTAAATATTTCTTTATAAAATAATTGATTGAAGACCACATACATTTGACATAAATATAATAAATTGGAATGAAAGATGAAATAGAGAGTAGAATAGATGATTCAAAGTGATATTTATAGGAAAAATTGCATTTTACCCCCCTATGACAATGGAAAAGAGCCAAAAAACCCTTATGAAAAAAAAAAAATGCAACCAACCTTCATGTAATTTTAAAAAATAGGCATACTACCTCCCCTTCATGATTTGCTACAGTTTGGCCATAATTTCAATGTATAAAGACTACAATACCCCTAATTCCTTCTCATATTTTAAATTTTATTTGTTAATTCTTTTTAAATATATTTTTATATATCTTTTTTCATCTCCTTTATACAAATTTTTTAAGTTTTAAATTTGAAAGCTATTTTTAATTTTATTTATTTATTCCTTTTTTATTTATTTATATTATATATATACAAATATAAATATAAAAGACATAATATAATAAACATAAATATATAAATACATTATAAATATATAAATATAGAAATACATAAATAAATTTATGTATATATTTATACCTAATATATATTAATAAATAAACATTTTATATTATATTTTATAAAATAAACCCCACCCCACGCCCACCCCATCTTAAAATTTTATCTATAAAATTAAAATAACTTTGCTTATATCTTTTCTTTTCTAGTTAATTATTTCAAATTAAATATTATATATATTTATGAAAATATACAAATATATTTATTACATATATAACTTTTGTTTATATCTTTTTTCTTTCTAATTATTTATTTTAAATTAAATATTATATATATTT
>JACGDI010005577.1:33507-45598 GCA_014898725.1 Jacaranda copaia
TTGCTAATGCTCACAAGGTGGCCATGGCAGCTTTTGCTGGTGGCTATGGCCGCCACTCGCATGGTGGGGAAGGGTTGGGTGGGTTGATGGGCGTGGGTGCTAGGTGTCTATATATATGTATATATAACATATACATATATTTAACTATATATAAATATATATTATTTAACTATATATTATGCATGTATATATATTTTATATTTCTAGAGGTAAAAATAATTTGAACTGTCAATTTTTTTCAATAAATCCAACAATTGACATTTCAACAGCGAAAACCTAGAACCAATCTCACTCTGCTGCATATGATTTGCACCGTAGAATGGAGGAGAATAATTTGCTATTTTTTTTGAAAACACAAGGGGGGAACTCCCTTTTTTTTTTTCATACAGAAATTTTTTACTTTTTTCCATTTTTATACAGAAGTAAAGTGCAATTTGCCTGATATTTACACCTTTAGCAAATGCAACACCAAATGTTTTGAAAACATTTTAAATAATTTACTTGAGAAGATGTGTATAATTAGTCAACAATCAAAATGCAAGAAATTATAGGCCCGCTAAAAATAACTATATGCTAAAGCGTAGAAACTTAATCAATTCATCGTTGAAACCAAATCAAATTGCTTGAAGTTTATCGATTTTAATATTTTTATTTTATAACATTGAAATTCGTAAGTTGAATAGTAATTTTAACAATAAGAATATATTATATCCCTGACATACAATAATAATGCCTCTATATATTGCAATTCTTTTTATAAATTTATTTAATTTTTATGAACACAAAACTTTTTATGCTCCACAAACGAAGGGCTTGTTTGTTGCTTTGCTTTCGTTTTCTCGAGTGTTTTTCAACATGGAAAAATGAAATCAAATATTTAAATTCATTTCTTAAGGAGATTGTCCAGAACATCTCTGAAAAAGCCTTTATTTGCCAAACGAACATCAACAATATATACTTATTTATACATATATATTTTCTATATCACAGCTATATACAAATTAAAGTTTTGATATAAAATCACATTTTCTTCTACCAATTAGACAAAAATATTAATTTGACATTTTGTATATAAAATAATAGCTCCTAAAATAAAATCAAACATACCATTCGCTTTTAAAATAAAGTCTAACATATATTACATTACCAATCCCCAACCCCACTTCCCAAATTTCCTTCTCCTAAAAAATCCAAATATAACCTAAACAAGGCCACACATTTCTCGTGCTAGAATTTATTTTCGTTTTAACGACTTCAACTTGCTCTCTCAATTCTTTAAATTTTTGAAGTGTTTGTTTAAATTACAACTATATGAAATTTTACTTTTTTAAATAAATATTGCTATGAGTTTGAAGTATAACTAGAAAAAATTAACGATGAGTGTTTATATTCTTTAAAAGCATCAATCCGCTCGATGTGTTTGTGAGTAATTTTTTAAAATGTTTTTAATATTTTTTAATTTTCATGACAACAACTTAGTTATAGAATAATTATCATTTGCAACCTAGTCCCACTATTGCCACTTTATCATAATCTTTTTTATTCACTTAAAATTCTAATATCATGTATAATAAATAAATATTTATTTAATTTATATGACAAAAATTTTCATAGTCCCATCGAAGTATGCTAAAGCAACTAGTATACAATCAAAATTTGCTAACCACACAATCCAATCATTAAATAAAATAAAATAAGTCACATCTCAATTTTAAAAACGAATCTTGATTTTTCTTTTTAAAATTTCTTAGGATATATTTGATTATATTTTGTCAAAACAAATTCTTATTGACAAAATGTAACCAAATATATAGGTTGACCTTTTGGTTTGCTAAAACACCAAATATCAATTCAAAAAATACTCTTTCAAATTAATTGGCTTGTTACCAAAATTTTATGTACATACATATACATATTATAATATTTTATCACTATTTTTATAATTAAAAAAATCACAATCTAATCATCACATACACATATTACATATTTTATTATTATTATTTTTATAATAAAAATATTATTTAATTTTATTTTCACTCTCAAAATCCAACAAAAAAATATTAATTTGACTGCTGCAATAAAAAATTATCTCATTTTAAAAATATAAACAAACATACTAAATTTTTTAAAATAATTTTTTAATTATTTTTCAAAATATAAATAAACATATATCACATTTGTCAACACAAACTTCACATTTATCAATCTTTCTCCCAAAATTTATTATTTTAAAATACATAATTCAAAACATACAAAATGCAACCAAATATTACCTTACAGTCTACATCTAATGCATATATTCATACGTATGTGCAATCGACTAACAATTTTATCACAAAATGGATAACGCGCACAGCTACTAGCAACTTGCAAGTATGAAGTCCGCCAGAGGTTGAACGAAGTTGACATTAAGGATACAAACGCACTGTTCAATCTACAACGAGAATTATGTCCTACAAAAACGCGTTTCTTGGTTGAGCCTGTCTACATGTACCTTCCACACAGCAACTCCGCAGTCAATATAAATGCAGACGGATAGTCGCATGTTCCTTCTTGTACTTGGTCTTAGTTGTTCGTTTTTGAATTTTTTTGAGTAAAATAATGGAAACCCATTAAGGAAATAGATCAGTTCGCATAAGCTAATAGTGGGACTGGATGAAACCTGGTCATCATCAAGGTCTCAACTTATTCTTTTTTTGTATTGTAGCAGCCTCTTCATATCCTTTGATCCTTCCCTTAATTTGGGGTGAAATTTTGCCGAAGGGGATAAACAGCTGTTTCTAACTTTCTTGATGGGCATTTCTCTTTGTTCATTATTTATTTGTTCTCTTTAGCAGACTTGAGAAAGTGGGCTCCTTTGACCTTTCTATAGGTTTGTTATTCTTTTCAATCTGCTCCCCCCCACCCCCCCGGCTTTCTTTGTTGCTGGATTATGCTTATTAATGTTGTCTGAATGAAGTTGTGCTGCCTTCACTCGGGCTGATTCAAGATCTGTGACAATTAAACTGATTGCGTTTTTCTAATATCTAGTTTTAATTGGTTAGTTGGTTTTGTTGTTACTGTAATTCTGATTGTATTATTGGCAATTTGCAGTGGAAAAGGAAAGTTTTGATTTTTGTTTCTAATTTGATCTACAGGTAGATATTGATTTTCAATTTGGCATACCATTTTAGTGGGAAAGTTTGAATTTAGTTGGGGAAAGGGAGAGGAATTCGATCAAGGAATTAACTGGGTTTGTTCTTGAAGTGATGGGGAATACCTGTGTTGGACCAGGCATAACAAAAAATGGTATTTTTCAATCGGTTTCTGCCGCTATGTGGCGATCCCCTATCCCAGAAAATAATGCTGCTTCTGTCCATGGAGACAACGCAAAGAATGAGACTCCAGCTGAACCTGAGTCAAACATGCCTGTCCAAAACACACCACCAGAACAAGTGACAATGCCTAAGCCAGAACCAAAACAAGAGCAGCCGGCAAACCCTAAGAAGCGTATGAAGAGGAATACTAGTGCAGGGCTTAGGACTGATTCTGTGTTACAAAGGAAAACTAGGAACTTGAAGGAGGTTTTTAGCATGGGAAAGAAATTAGGACAGGGCCAGTTTGGGACAACATTCCTGTGTGTAGATAAGGCAACAGGGAAGCAATATGCTTGCAAGTCAATTGCTAAGAGGAAGTTACTGACTGATGAAGATGTGGAGGATGTTAGAAGAGAAATTCAAATTATGCATCATCTGGCAGGGCATCCGAATGTCATATCCATTAAGGGGGCTTATGAGGATGCTATTGCAGTTCATGTTGTCATGGAGTTGTGTGCAGGGGGTGAGCTTTTTGACAGGATAACACAACGTGGGCATTATACGGAAAGGAAGGCAGCTGAGCTTACTAGGACTATTGTTGGAGTTGTGGAAGCTTGTCATTCTTTGGGTGTTATGCATCGTGACCTTAAGCCAGAGAATTTCCTTTTTGTTGACCAAAAAGAGGAATCACTTCTTAAAACAATTGATTTTGGATTGTCAATATTCTTCAAGCCAGGTATGCAGTTTAGTAATATAAAGTTGTTTCTGATTCATGCTCTACAGAAATTTGCTAGTCAATACATAGAGTCAAGTGAGCATAAAAATCGATTAGCACAAGTGAATATGACAAGGTTTTGTTTGTTCTAGCTTTTGCATTTATAACAACTGAATTTGTTGTTGATATTTGTGAAGCTCAAGGTAGGCCTTGAAACTGGCCTACTAAAACAAAAGAAAACAAGCAAAATAATAATTAAACAAAAAAGAAAAGAGAGAGAGAGAGAGAGAGAGAGAGAGAGAGAGAGAGAGAGAGAGAAGAAAACCTTTTTGGGTTAGTTCTAGTCCTATGCCTTTTTCTGTCAACACTCAACACTGAATTATCACCAAGTACTCTTTTTTGCTAAGGAGCATCCAGATTGTGGAAACAAGCTTGTATTTTCCATTTTAATAACTGTGGCAATTCAGTCAATGCCGGATGCAGTTTATTAGTATTCTTTACATCCTTTGATTGAAAAGAATTTATAGACCTTTCTCTATGAAGGGATAGATTCTTAATCATTATTTATTTAGAAAGCACATGTAATCTAATATGAGCTGTTTGAAATTTCTTGTTGTGGGAGACTTCTTTGTTTTTATCAATTAGTGATTCATGATTTTGTCAACTGTGACTTCAAGTTTCTCTAGTGGTTAAGTTTTACATTTAGCGGACAGTTGAGTCTTCTTAGTAGGGGGTGGGGTGGTTATGGGAAGAGTTGCTCTCTTTTTTTGTGGCTCCATCTTTTGGAGCCAAAGAAAGATCTAAGAAAAAGAAACTGTCAAATAATCACTAAAAATTAGTTCTTTTAAGTATTTAACATCTCTCTAATTCTACCCAATGATGCCTGCTTCTGAATGCCTAACAGAAATTAATTGTCGACAGATTCCAGGTAGTGATTTTCGGGTGAAAGCTAGTCTAAGTGGGTCATCAGATACATTTTTTTGCTTTTAAATTTCCCATTGTAGCTTGTAAACTCTGCTATCTGTTTCCCACAAATACTACTGATATCTATTGATCAATTAAAGCTCTTTGGATCTGATACAATTCGTGCTCTAACTATAGTTTCTTTAGACGACTTGATAAATATCACCTATAAATTGCATCCATTGGCTTAGAAATATATTTCCATGACAAAAAGCTTTAATGCTCAAGAAAGGAGAAAAAGTAACTTTTTTTCTATATATGATGGATCCACCATTCATACCTTCAAGAAAACCTGGGGCTACAACTGTGGAATATGAGTTAAGCAGTGGCTACGAAAGACTGAGGAGATTTGTGTTTCTATTTTCAGGTGAAAAGTTCAATGACGTGGTAGGCAGTCCATACTATGTTGCACCTGAAGTTCTTCGAAAGCGCTACGGTCCTGAGGCTGATGTGTGGAGTGCTGGCGTGATTGTCTACATTTTGCTCAGTGGGGTTCCTCCTTTCTGGGCTGGTGAGAACTGTTGAACTCCTAACTGATTGAAATTTTAGACGTATTTCTTGAAACCATGCACAGAAGGAAAAAAAGGTTTCTTAATTTGTTAATGATGTCAGAAACGGAGCAAGGAATATTTGAACAAGTCCTGCATGGTGATCTTGACTTCGAATCAGACCCTTGGCCAAGTATATCTGAAGGTGCAAAAGATTTAGTAAGGAAAATGCTTGTTCGAGACCCAAAACGACGCTTAACTGCCCATGAAGTCCTCTGTAAGTATTTCACATGGAATATATGTAGCTAGTTCAGATCATGACATGGCAGAGTATATTCAGTCAGACAGGAAGTAAGTTTGTGGTAGCATCAGAGAAATGTTTGTGAGTTAAATGGTTTATTTATTGTTATTTTGGAGATCTTAGTCCTAAACATAGTGCTGCTTAACTTTTATGTCAATAAATGTCTTGGTGCGTGTTTAAATTTTATTTGAGAAAAAGGTGTCAGTAGTGTAATATCTGACACTTCATGGAGAATATGAGTTTAAACCTTAACACATATGAATAAGAAATTTAAGGAAACTCACAACTTAGTTTTTGAAATCAGGGACTTGAAAATTGATATTCCACTGTGATCCGAACAAAGCACTTGTCAACTCATGCTGAATGAATTTTAGTTTTCTTAACTGTCGTTTATCAATCTATGTAGAAATTATGTAATTTTTCAATTGGTACTCCTTGAGGTGTTTTCATTCAGTGCATTTGCATTCTTATTTTGCATGAATATCCTCAATATTGGTAAGAACGAATTGCAATTGTCACTGGCAATAAGTGTGGATTGAATTTTAATCAGATTTGTCTGTTCATATGAACATTGAATTTGGCTGTTCAGATTTTTTGTAAAAATAAGTTCTGATTTGTCTGTTCATATGAACCTTAAATTTTCAACAGGCCACCCTTGGGTCCAAGTTGATGGCGTGGCGCCTGACAAACCTCTTGACTCTGCAGTTTTAAGTCGCATGAAACAATTTTCTGCCATGAATAGACTCAAGAAAATGGCTCTTAGGGTAAGTCCTAAGTTTTTCAGATAGCTTCCATATAATGTAATATTGAGTTGAACTCATTCTTGGTTTACTGTCCGATTGACAAATACCTCTGTCTGCAGGTAATTGCAGAATCCTTATCTGAAGATGAAATTGCTGGGCTAAAAGAAATGTTCAAGATGATAGATGCAGATAATAGTGGTCAAATCACTTTTGAAGAGCTAAAAGCTGGACTGAAAAGAGCTGGTGCCAACCTAAAGGAGTCTGAGATTTATGATCTAATGCAAGCAGTAATTATCTCAATCATAATATATATCTTTCTTCAGCTGTGTGCAGAATGTTAGTTTTGAAAGAAATTAACTGTCGACTCGACTTTCCTAAACTCCAGGCCGATGTTGATAACAGTGGAACAATTGACTATGGAGAGTTTATAGCTGCAACACTGCATCTCAACAAAATCGAGAGAGAGGATCATCTATTTGCTGCTTTTTCATACTTTGATAAAGACGGGAGTGGCTATATCACTCCCGATGAGCTTCAACAAGCTTGCCAAGAGTTTGGCTTAGATGATTCCCGCCTTGAAGATATGATCCGAGAAGTTGACCAGGATAATGTGAGTTCATTTTTGCTTCCATTTATGATAACTTCTCAATATAAACAAGAAAGGCAAGCCGGCATGGGAGTATAAGCTCTGCCAATATTTTATTTTATTTTATTTTTTTGAAAAGGTTTCTGTATCTCCCTTGTAGGATGGGCACATTGATTATAATGAGTTTGTGACGATGATGCAAAAGGGGAATCCAATTGCTGGCAGTGGTAAAAAGGGTTTGGAGAACAGCTTCAGCATAAATTTTAGAGAAGCGCTAAAATTGACATAGGCTTCTAACAGACTTTATTGTTTTTTTTTCCCCCTTCATTCTTTTATGCCCCTTTTTCTCTTTTTGGATGAAAAACAAAAACAAAATCTGTGTTGTTGGGGTTGTAGAGTAAAGATCCCTGCTGGCAGTTCTTGGTGTGGACTGGAACTTTGAAAAGATTTCGTAGAATCCTCCTTTAATTTACTGTTGGGATTTTTGTACCGGATTAATTTATGTTGTATACGTCATGATGAAGATGAGAACAGAGCAATTTTTCTTTGTGAAATGGTGAACTCAACTCTGCAGAAAGGCACTGTGAGAGTGCTTGATGCTTTTTACATGGTGTTTTCGTAAGTATCTCTGGCTCAAAGGTTGATAAGTGTAAAGCAAATATCAATATATGATATACAAATTAACCTTATGAGAAGGAGGTGAAGATTATTGACAATGGTAGAAGGTACAACAAAGATATGTTGCAGAAGATGGGGAAGAGAATTGTATAACACATTTATGTCCTTGGCTCGTCGCTTTTATACTTTAGTGCTTGGAGAAAACATTTAAATCATTGCAAGAATATTTGGATTTTGTTCCCTTTTCCCAACTAAATCAAGCAGCAAAGCAAAAGTAGATGCATCAGGAGAAAATCCTTTCTCATCCATTTCTTCAAAAAAGTTTGCTGCCTCGTCAAATTCACCATTCACTAGAAGTCCTCGAACAATTGTATTATAGGTGGAGTCCGGCAAACAATGCTTAGCTTTCATCTTCAAGATAAAAGCCCACCTTGACAACATCCATTGATCATTGTATTGTACATTACGACATTTGGTCCCAATCCTTTAGAAGCGAGATCACTAAAAATAGCTCGTGCAGTGTTAAGTCTTTTACCTTTGCACAATCCATGTATAACAATATTGCAGTAACCAACATGAAGATGTAATCCTTTGCTCTCCAATACATCCAACAACAACAATGCGCGTAGAACTTTCTCATTTTGGCGTAGCCCATCCAACATGACACAATAAGTATAGACGTCGGGTTCCAGGCCAACAGCTTGCAACTCATCAAAAAGCTATAGAGTAGCTGAACATTTGCCGGTACTGAACAGTCCCGGCAGTATAGCATTATATGTAACAATATTGGGCTTCAATCCTTTAAGGTGCTTCTCATGAAATAGATGCACAGCGTCATCAATTTTCACCTTTTTGCAATATCCATTCATTAAAATATTGTAGTTGTGAATATCAGGAGCAATATTCTTGATAACCATAGAATCAAAATTATTCCTAGCTTCATCTACTCGTCCTTGTAAACAGTATCCATCCATCAAAGCATTGTAGGAGACTACATCAGGAACCACATTTTTTTGCATCCTGATGTGGACTACATCTTCAGCTTCATCCAACAATCCTTCCTTGCATAAATCATCAATTAAGGTATTGAATGTCGCAAGATCTGGATAAATTTTGCAATCCATCATCCGCTTTAATAACATTTTAACTTCTTTCCAACAACTCAAATTACATAAGCCATGAATCAAAGTATTGTAAGTACAGCATTAGGTCTTATGCCTTTTTCAGACATTTCATCAAAAAGCTTCACAGCAGAGTCTATCATTCCATCCTCTCATAAGTCACAAATCAAAATATTGTAAGTGACAACACTAGGTGTGACGCCTTGTTCAGACATTCACTGAAAAACTTCACAGCAGAGTCTGTTATTCCCCCCATGCATAAGCCAACATAACCATGTTATATATATCGATGCTCGGCTCACAACTCCCTTTTTCCATTACTCTGAACAGTTCAATGGCCACTGCAGTGTTGCCGGACTTGCAGAGTCCATCTATCACAGTCCCATAAGTAACCACATCTATTTCACAAGCCCTTCTCTTACTATCTTCCTAAACAATTTTTGAGCCTCATTAATCCTGTTTTCTCGAAACAAACCCTTCAATAATGTCGAGAAGGTTATTGCATTGGGAACACAACCGCGCTTGAAGAACGAAGCCAAAATGCCAAACCCATAATTGACTTCGATAGAAAGGCAGTTACTGTTAACGGCAATACTCATAGTATATTCGTTAACTGGAGTCCCCAACTGCAGATATTTTTGAAAAGTGAAATGGCCATGGAATACTCTTTCAGCTTCACCAAACGCGAGAGCAATTGATTAAATTGTCTTATACTTGGTAAAGGCCTCATTCTGGTCATTTTCTCGTACAAAAGAAGAGCATCATCCAACCCATCAATATTCCCCAGTTCAAATTTGATTTTCTCGCCAGAAGTGTAATTTTCAGCAGATTTTGTAGTGAAATAATGAAAGATGGATCGGCAAACAAGTGGGTTCGGAGAGAAGAGAAGTAATGGAAATTACCTGTTTCATAACAATTAATTGATGAAAATTTCAGAAATTGCCCCAACCCGAAGCCCTTTATCTTAATTCTTTACCGTGGGATTGAATAACTCAATCAGCGGATTGAGAGGAGGAATGCAAATATGAAAGAGGTTAGACTATAGAGACACAAGGAATGCATCGCCCGTGGATGTTGAGGAAAACAAAAATATTGGAGAAATGCAGAACTGCAAATGGGAATTATGATAGGAAATGTTCCTCCACTAATGCGCTGTATATCTGTTGGGCCTACTAATGAAAAGCCATTTTTCTACCTTATGAAATTACAAATACACTGTTCTAATTGCCTCCGTTTTTAACGGTGTATGGCGCATAGCGTATACCATACTAAATGAATTGTACATACCTTACTCATATTCGTAGTCGGTTAAGTTATAAAATTTTCATATACGCATCTGTATTTAAGATATAGTAGTTATTAGTCTTTGCGATGCATCGAATAATAAGTTTAAATTTTTATTTTATTTAATTTTAATTGTAGTTTAGATATAATATTTTGTATGAATGTTAAAAATACAATACTTAAAAAAATAAAGAATTTTATTAAATGCAATAAATTGATTATGTAAATAAGACAACAATATTTTATATGGCATGATTTATGTTTTATCAGATAAATCCCAAAATATTAAATTATTTTATAAATTCAATAAACTATTCACAAAATATAATATGAGATAAAATTAAAAAAAATTACTTTAGCATTGACTTAGTTTAAAGAAATTAAAGAATTCAACATCAAAAAATAAACATAGATAATAGAAATTACAAATATAGGGTATAGTGTATGCCATACTAAATGAATTGAACATACTTCACTCATATTTGTAGTCAGTTAACTTATAAAATTTTCATATACGCATTTGTATTCAATATATATTTAAAAAATGACAGTCTCAATTTGAATTTGGTAAATTTTAAACAAATTTGGATATATCTATACTATTATATATAGCATAGTCAGTTAACTTATAAAATTGACTAATAAATAATTATAAATTAATTGATATATAAATCCTCACTTTATATAATCTTGAAGATTTAATTATTTTTATAATGATATTTTCTTTAATTTAGATATGCAAAATTTTTTTACATAAAATTATATGTGTAGGATAGAACAAATAATTTAATTGAAGAATTTATTTCAAATACCAAATATTACTTCCCACAACATCTATAAGCTCTCAATTTTATTTTTATATTAATAATTTAAGTTATTTTAGTTTTTTAGCAATACAATAATGGAGAACTCATTACAATTATTTGAAGTAAATTATTTTATATGGGACATATATATCGTTCACATAGTTGAAAATTTAAAAGTTTAAGTGGCAATGATATCAATTTTTTATATTTTTTAGTATATTTAGTTACACATTTTATTATATCATTGTGTACATTTATTTTTATATTTTTGTTTATAATAATTCATAAAATAATATTTTTGCATATACTAATAGTGTCGGATCAAAAAAGTTAGACTGAAAGTAAGTATCTATAAAATTATTCATGTATTTTTATATATTTAAAATAAACTTATGAAAGATTAATATTTTATTTTGAATTGAATATTAAAAATTTACTTATTATTTTAAGATCATGTACATAATACATGTCATTCGATAATTTCAAGAATATAACATAATTACATATATAAATAAAAATAAGTAAATTTTACTTATTGGAGTCATATGGAATATTAAGAAATATTTTAATTTATAAAACATTGTATGTTATCATCTATTTATTGAATTGGTGATCAAATAATTATAACCTAATGTAAGTTTTTTGGTAAATGAAGTATAAAGAGATTATATATTTGCTATAACAAAAGGTACTTAACATTTATTTTCATAGATGAATTATGTAGAGATTATATGTTTTCTCTAACAAAAAATACTTAATATTTTAAAAATCAAAAACTTCATGAAAATTGTAACTGTAACTTTATATTTTAAAACATCATTTGCTTATTTATCATTTTAGAATATGCATATAAACATATATATATATATATATATATGATGCTGCAATGAGCTGAATGGTCCGGAAGTCCGGTGGATTGAGTTGATATTGGGCTTGAGATCTGCAATAAGAACAAACGTGAACTAGCCGGAGTTGCCCCGACTAAGGCTCTCCGACGCTCAAGTTAGGTTTCCGGTGAGGTGTATAGAGAGTATGTAGTGAAACAGTAAAGTGGCAAATTACCTTGAGCGTGGTGGTGTTGGCCTCATTTATAATCTGACAAGAATGTGGATTTACCCAAGTGTCCTTATCAGGTACATTTGGGCTTTCCTAATAGCCGGGGTATGATAG
>JACGDI010005577.1:54808-93950 GCA_014898725.1 Jacaranda copaia
TAGCGGCGGGGGCAAGTACTGAAGGGTGCCTGTTTAAAACAGCAGATAACTGAGTCGATATCTGGACAGAAATCTGCTCACTGATCATTTGCATTAGCTGGGACATGGAAAGCGTCACCAGCTGTTTCTAGGGGGCGATGGCGCCCGAAATATTTGTTTGTTGCTGGGGGTTAGGGAGGGGTGGGGAAGTAGACCTCCTATTTTTCTCCCTCCCAGAAGTTACTCTGTGTGTGTTCACCATTTTTTCGCTGCAATCTCAAATCTTCCCACAGATGGCGCTAAATGATGCTGCAGAAAGTTGGGGAGTCAAGTACTCCGGTTGATTCAAGTGTTTTGAGCTTGAGATCTGCAACCACGAACACACGTCAACTAGCCAAGAGGCCCTCGGCTATGGCACTCCGACACTCAAGTTAGACTTTCGGTAGATCGGAGAATATAGAGAGAGAGTATGTAGTAAACAGTGTAAATGGCATTACCTTGAGCGTGGTAGTGCTTGTAGTATTTATAGTCTGATGATTGTGTGATTTTACTCAAGTACCCTTATCAGGTGTACTTGGCTTTCCCCATGATGGGGGGTTGGGAGTTATTTTTTGCTCAGATCCCAGTACTGTGCCAGGTGGCGCAATCTCCTGTTTTTCTATATAATCATATCAGTAGGAGCGCGTTCCTACCAGAGTTGTTGGAAGCGGTTACATCCGTTGGCAGCAGTTACATCAGTTGCCACGTGTCATCAATGCCGAGAGGTTCAACCTGTCCAACTTGCAACTGAAGGTCAATTCATGTCGACCGAACTTAGATGCTAAAGCTTCGAAAGTGGCCCTCAGGTTGATACGGGTCGACCGCGGGGCTTACCAAATGGGGTCGATATAAGTCGACCAGACTGATGTGCCTTTGAGTTTCATAGGCTGTCTCTTTTGAATCTGGGCCTGTTGGGCCTATTGGATTATACCGTACAGAGTTGGGCCTCGTGGGTTGTCTCATTTGAAGTTGGGCCTGTTGGGCCTACTAGATTATCCCATATCACCTTTAAATACAAAAGGCTTATTAAACATGAAAAATTAGTTTGTTTATTTCAACATAACATAAAATATCAAATTTAGATAACCTCTAAATTATTTTTGAAATAAAAACATATAGTTAAATTAAAAAATATGAATGTCTAACTTATTTTGGTGATCTTAATATTTTTGTTCAAATAAAAATTTAACTTTGAACATACACTCATTAGATAGTTTAGTTGATTAATTTATTAAATAGTATAAAAATTAAAAATTAAAAAATTAAATTAAATCTAAATAATATTAAAAAATATATTTAAAATAATTTAATTAAAATTATCAATAATTAAAGGTATAAAATAAGTAAACAGTTAAAAATATGTATCATTTAGAACAACAAATTTTAATAATTTTAAATTACATTCTTAATAATATTAGAATAATTAATTGCTTACAAAATTAATAAGAATATAAAATTTAGAAAAATGTTAAATTTGTTTGATTGCAGCACATCAAGAAAAAAAATATTATATTAATAAAGAATAAATAAATAAAATTATTTTCAATATATATTAAAATTAAATTATTTATTAATTAAAAAATAATCAAAAATACACATTCCCGTTCCCCCATCCCCCACCCTAACCCTAACCCTAACCCTAACCCTATTTTTTTTTTATTGTACTATCTTTTTATTTTATTTATTTATTTTTTTCATCGATATTGGTTGCTCATAACAGTCAGCAAACAGCGTGTGGCTGCCTGGCCACGGTTAGGTGACCACTACCATGTTGTTGTTGCAGCCCAACAGCATGGCGATGTTGCTAGTAGTCACCGTAAGCAAATCTGACAAGTGGGAGTGTGAGGGGTGGGGGTGTATGTATGTTATATATTTTTATGTTTTTATATATATTATACATATTCTATATATTTAAATATCTTTAATATATATATTTTATGGCTTAGAGTTATTTTTGTAATTTTATAAAGTAAGGTTAATTTTGTCATTTTGAATTTTTTTTTTTGGGTTGAATATTTTATTCTTTGGTGAAGGGTAGAGTGGATATTTTACAAATTCTTTCAATTTTAAGGATCAAAAGTTAACGTTAAGTAGGCAATTGTAATTATTGTGAACCTTTGGATTTTTGATTAATTAGATCAAATCTCAAGGTTCGAATAATTAACCCTTTAATCAATTACCAAAGTATCCGTCATTGGGCCTACTTATGAAAAACCTATTTTTCTACCTTATGAAATTACAGCTGCACCGATGCAATTGCCTTTGTTTTTAATGGTGTATGCCATGCTAAATGAATTGAACATACTTCATTCATATTTGTGATATGTCAACTTATAAAATTTTCATATACACATCTGTATTTAATATACATTTAAACAATGACATCTCAATTTGAATTTGATAAATTTTAAACGAATTCAGATCTATAATATGATATATAGCATAATTTTAGGTCGATTTAATTGCGTAATTTTGGTCAAGAATTCTTAGAATTTTTTAATTTTTTAATTCAATTAAAAATTTTTCATTTTTCATTTTATTTTAATACAATCAACTTATCTGTTATAGCTAAAATATCATATTATGTTTATCCAAAATTACAATATGAATTTTTATTTCATAAAATAATTCCATACATATCCATAACCATATTTTTATCCTATTAGATAAGTTTATAATTTTAAAAATATTTTATAAGTACCATATTAAGTATTCTTATATCAAAATTTTATCTTATAAATTTAATTTATCACAAGGTTAACAGATAAATATTTCATTTTTTTATGTAAATTTTGTTATTTTATAATCATTCTTTTTAAATATATGTTTATTTATCTTTATTTAGGGGCAAGTCACATAATTAGCTTCTAAAGTTTTACTCTAAAATTACTTTGGTACTCAATTTTCAAAGGTTCATCTTTTAGTCCTTGATGTTAATATATCGTTTCATTCTAATCCATAAAACTACCTTTTCGACGGTATTTGGCTAGAAAATTTATCAATTTTGACTTTTTTTAAAGGCAAAAATGTTAATTTTAGGTTTTTTTGTTTCATTTTAGTCTCAATTTAAGGTTTTATGTTCTAGTTCAGTCCCCTGTATCATTGTTTTCTTTCTTTCTTTAAAAGAAAAAATTGCATATTACCCCTATAAAAATGGAAAAGGGCAGCCAAAAAAAAAAAAAAAAACCCTCATGAAAAAAATAGACAAAAAACCTCATTGTGTTTTGAAAATGCTACTGCCTCCTGCTTTTGATTTACTTCAATATAACCGTAATTTTAACATATACAAATTATATTACTCTTAATTATTTTATATATTTTTAATTTAATTTATTTATTTTTTAAGTATATTTTTATATATCTTCATTCATCTCCTTTAAATTTAAAAACTATTTTTAGTTTTTGTATTTTCATTTATCTAATTAATTATAGTTTTTCATTTTTGTATATATTATATATAAATATATTATATATTTATGTTATATGTATATATTATATATTTGTGTATAATATATAGATAAATAAATATAAATATAAATATGCTATATAATTATATTTGTATAATAAACCAACCTACCTTGCATCACTTGCAACCCCCATCCCTACACCAATTGCCCCGCCCCACCTCCATGGTGGTTGGCCATGGCAGTCACTCCCTATAGATTGCACTTTTGCAAATCCCACTCCCATCCCGCTATCCCATCTCCACCTAGTCATGCAGCTGCTCGTGAGGACGGGGCCATGGTAGCCTACGGCCGCTACATCGTTTTGAAAAATAGCAGTCATGATTGTTGTTTTTCAGGCTACCATGACTGCACCTTTACTGTGGCTGTTGTTATTTACGTCAATAATTCATTCAATCTGTTCATGAAACAATTGTTCAATCACATTAAGGGAACATATATCTATGACATTACATAAATTAATTATGCATTTTAGATTGATTGAACCAACAACAAACATAAAAATACCTATGTGCTATGAGGCTTTGTTGCCTTAGTACAGAGTGATGTTTATATATTTAAGAACAGATAACTTTGATGAATAGAAAATAATATAGCACAATTTTTGCTAATTAAAAAGTAATTTAGTACCTTTATCATATAATTATCAAATATATTAAGAGATGTAGCTATTGACATAAAAAAATAATATAAGAATTAAAGTGGAACATAAAATTTTAAATTGGGACTAGTATAGAACATAGACCTTTAAATTGATGATTTTGCCCTTAAAATTATCAAAATTTATCAATTTTCTAGTCAAATACAATTGGAAAGTAATTTTGAGGATTAGAATGAAGTGATATAGTAACGTGAAGGACTAAAAGATGAGCTTTTAAAATTTGAAGCCTAAATAATTTTAAAGTAGAATTTTAGAGACTAATTATGTGATTTGCCCTTTTATTTAATTGTAGGATCTATTTCCCCATTTACCATAATACAATAAAGTTTCTTTTTTCTTTTTAATTTAAAGTTCATTTCATAGAAAATTTTTAATATTTTTTTATAACACATCTTTATATTGCATTTCTTTTGTTTTTATTCTAATTATTAGATACTCTTCCAATGAATTTAATTTTTTTTATTAATATGTTACTTTATTATTTCCTTAATATTTATTTGAAATTAAAATTTTTTTGGCCAATTGAAGATTGTAAGTTTTATACTACTTAAAAATATCAAACATGCAGTATTTTTTTATTTCAATTAATTATATTCTTTTTATTCCCTTTCAATGCTATTTTTAAATATTTTTATATGTTTATGTAAGAATTTATATCTAATTTTTAATTTTTATTTTATTATTTTTTTAATTGCAGCTCTCTCAATTTATTAGATGAAAAATTTTATATATACTTCATATTTGAGTAATGTACCTCGAATAATATGACGTTTTAAACATTTCAAAATATTGTAATATTTTATAAAGTTGTTGATATTTCAATTTTCTTATCAAATGAATGAAAAGATACTATCGAAAAAGAGAAATTTACCATGGAAAAATTTATGTATCTAGGGCTGTAAATAGATATTCGAACATTCATTTACTGTTCACATTCGTATCCGTTTATACAAAATATATCCACATCCGTTTAGTATATATTTGATTATAATTGGATACGGATATGGTAAATGTGTATCCGATTCGTTTAATTTCCGTTCCAAATATGTATTTATTAAATAATATATTATTTATATTTTTTTAATAAAAATCTCATAATCCATATATGTATATATAAATTATAATTGAAGAATTGGGAAGAAAAAAGAATAAATTTAAAGAATCATTGTGATATTGAGAAAAAATTTAAAGAATAAAGTTAATCGGCATAATTATTGTTGGTTGACTTTATAATTAATATACTCTAATGCCATTATTATTATTAATAAGTACCAATAATCAATTATAAAATTAATTATTAATTAAAAATTATACTATTTGTTTGATTGCTTTCTTTTTAATGAAATTATATAGTTTCTTCTATTAATTAAAATATATATTTGTTATAAATTCATAGATTTACGTATTTTGATATTTGTAAATATATATCTAAATAGTTTTTATCGAATATGAATATAAAAAAAATAATTCGAATACGGATAAGTTTAATAAAATATGAATAAATCTAAATAATTATAATCAAATACGGATATATCCAAATTCGATCGATATTCGACAGATATGAATTCAGATATTATTTTTAGATATTCATCAAATTCGTATCCGTATCTGAATATTCGAAAAGTTAAACAGATATGAATATGAAAATAATATATTCGATTTGTTTAATATCCGTTTACACCCCTATGTGCATCCAATCTTAGATTCCCAAAGGCTCATTTCCAAATCACAAAAAAGAGAATCAATTTCCTTCTTCCCATCTATTTGCTCTGCTAAATAAGACTCCTGATCATCTTCAAATCTAAACTTCAATTGCAGCATACTTTCCATTGCAACATTCTCTTTAACATAAACTGGCTTTTCTTTGAATAAATCCCTCTCCTTCCATATGGATTACACTAACATATCAATCAAATCCGTTTACCCATTCCACTGAATTTAATTAAATTACACAGCATGATGAAGAAAGAGAGCAAACCAAATTTTCTCACTTCAACTCTACAGAAAGGCACTATGAGATTGCTTGATGCTTTTTACATAGCGTTTCATAAGTATCTCTGGCTCAAAAGTTGGTAAGTGTAAAGCAAAAATAAGTATATGATATACAGAATAGCCATGTGAAGAGCACATCAGAATTTTCTTGCTCAAATGATGATCATGACAACCATAGCACGGGCAAAAACTTGCTTGGTTCTAATAGCAGGTGAAAATGACTAAGAAATTTGATCAGGAGGAAGATTTAATAAAGAATATGGTGTAGAAGATGGTTGAAGATGGGGAAGAGATTGATATATAACACATTTATGTCCTTGGCTCCGAGCTTTTATCCTTTAGTGCTTGGAGCAAACTTTTGAATTATTGCAAGAAAACTTGGGTTTTGTTTCCTTTTCTCAAATAACTCAGGCAGCAAAGTAAAAGTGGATGAATTTGGAGAAAATCCTCTCTCATCCATTTCTTCAAGAATCTTTGTTGCCTCATCAAATTCACCCTCCACCAGAAGTCCTCAAACAAAAACATTGTAGGTGATGGAGTCTAGCTCGCAAGGTTTTTCTTTCATCTTCATAAGAAAATCTTTTGCATCCTCTATTAGTCCTTGACAGCATCCCTTGATCATTATAATGTACATTCTATGATTAGGTTCTAGTTCTCTAGAAGGGAGATCACTAAATATACCTCGTGCAGTATCAAGTCTTTTAACTTTGCACAGTTCATTTACGACAATGTTGTAATCCATAATATGAAGATGTAACCCTTTGCTCTCCAATACATCCAACAACAACAATGCTCATTCAACTTTCCCATTCCGACACAGTCCACCCAACATGATACAGTAAGTATAGATGTCGAGTTCAATGCCAGCAGCTTGCAACTCATCAAAAAGATGTAGAGCAGCAACACATCTACAGGCACATAACAGTCCCTGCATTACAAGGTTATACATTACCACATCAGGCGTTAATCCTTTATGGACATCTCAGGAAATAGATGCACAGCATCATCTAATTTCATCTTTTTGCAATATCCATTGATGAAAATGCTATAGCTACAAATTTCAGGAGCAATATTCTTGCTAGCCATGGAATAATAAATTCCCTAGCTTCATCAATGCGTCCTAGTAAACAGTATCCATCCATCAATGCATTGTAGAAGGAGACTACATTAGGAACCACATTTTTTTGCTTCATGATGTCAATTACATTTTCAGCTTCATGAACCAATCCTTCCTTGCATAATGCATCAGTCAAGGTACTATATGTCATAACATCTAGATAAATTTTGCAATTTATCATCTTCTTTAGTAACATTTTAACTTCTTTCCAACGACTCAAAACACATAACTCATAAGCCATAAATCAAAGCACTATAAGTAACAAAATCAGGTTTGATGCCTTTTTCAAACATTTCATCAAAAAATTTTATGGCAGAGTCCATCATTCCACCGTCACATAAGCCACAAATCAAAGTATTGTAAGTGACAACATCAGGTGTGATGCCGTTTCCAGACATTTCATCAAAAAGCTTCACGGCAAAGTATACCGTTCCGTCTTTGCATATACCATCAATAACCATGTTGTACATATTGATGCTCGGCCTACAACTATTCGACCCTAATATTCGCCAGCTCAAGCTTGGTTTTCTCGCAGGAACCAAAATTCACAACAGATTTAGTGCCAAAATAACGATTTGGGGAAGAAATTAGAAATCGCCGCAATTCGAAGCTTTTTATCTTCATTCTTTACTGTGAGTTTAATTTAAACAGCAGCATTCGGGACCAAGCGACAAATTTTCTCTGGAGTAAAGTGGAAATCTCGTTTAATCACAAGGTCTTGTTTTCCTCTCAATTGGGGTAAAAACCTCTCGTCATTCTACTTCTTTTTTCATTTTTATTTTTTCTTGGCAAAGGCGCAAAGTCTTCTTTCTCGCATTCTATTCAGTAGTTTGTATTGAATGAAAATAGCCATGTGTTGTGTGCGTTTATTTTCAAGCCACAACTATTAATCATTAAATTTCTTAAATACCTAATATAAAATATAAAAACTCGTAGAAACTTTTATGTAACTAGGATGGAAATATACTTTCTTTATTATATTATATGTTGAAAAATTCATATTAAAATACATTATATATATAGATATAGATATGTTATAATTTTCACACCAACTACTTGATTTTAATATATGTAATTTGATAATTATTTATTTTAAATAACTATATGAAAAAACTGGTTCATTATAGATTTTTTCTGCCCAAAAAGTCTTTCCAACAGATATTATATTACTATACAAATTATTGTGCAACACAAAGAAATACTACAATAGTGTTGTATTTATTTTTTTTCTATATTGAAATATGGTTATAAAAAAATTTTATTTGGTAAACCAAAATTTTTATATTAAAAATTACACTTTACTTCACTAAAAAAATAGACTTAAAGAATGGAAGACAAATTATTTCTAGCCAAGTTTTGGAAGTATTACAAGTGTATGGAATTACATACATATATATAGAATATTACGTGTGTATATAAATAATAATATTTATATTTATTAATAACCAAGTTTATTTATTCATTTTGAATTACATTTTAATTCATAAATTAATAAAATATAAAAATAATTAGTATTACATTTTTAATGAGAAAAAAACATGCATGTTAGAAGCAATACGACTATTATACAAATCATAATTGTCAAACCAACAGCTTGATTGTTGTGAAAAGAAGTGAATACTCTATATTAAGAGGAATACTTCACATGAATTTATCACTCATTAAATAAGTTATCTTCTCCCCAAATCTCTCATACTCTTCATTACATTTTAACATCAATAGAAATTTTAGAGCAAGAATTTCAAAAGTGTTTAAATGTTTAGGTTCACATTTAAGGACTTGGACAATTTTCAATATTGTCGTGTTATCAATAACAAAGTTATGCGAAATGGAGGTGTATAATGGCGTGGGTTTCAAGGTGAGCTCCTTTAGAAGGATGTAGTCATCTTTACATGAGGAAGCATATGAGCATCTTGAAGAAGCATCCTTAGTGTGGTACTTAATCACTCTTTTAATAGGGGATAATGTGATGTCATGGGTAGGCTTAGGGAAAATTTTGCTTGCCATTGTACGAGGACTTAGGAATAATTGCATGATATTTGTCTCAGGACTCAGACGAATTTTTAAATGGAATCATAAGGAGCAAAATTAGAAATGTACATCGATATTCGAAAATTCATTTACTACTTATATTTGTATTCATTTATACTAAATTTATCTACATTCGTTTAAAATAAATATTATTCGGATTTGACTAGTAGATATTCGATTATAAATAGATATGGATATAGTAAATGCATATTCGATCTATTTAATATTTGTTCTAGATATATATTTATTAAATAATATATTATTTATATTTTTTAATAAAAGTATCACAATCCATATATGTATATATAAAAATTATAATTGAAAAATTGAAAAAAAAAGAATAAATTTAAAAAATCATTGTATTATAGTGAAAAGAATTGAAGAACAAAGTTAACCAACATAATTATTGTTGGCTGACTTTGTAATTAATATACTTAAATACCACTATTAATATTAATTAGTACTAATAATTAACGATAAAGTTAGTTATTAATTAGAAATTATACTATTTGTTTGATTGCTTTCTTTTTAATGAAATTCTAAAGTTCCTTCTATTAATTAAAAATATGTATTTATTTTAGGTTCATAGATTTACGTATTTGGGTATTCATAAATAGATATCTAAATAATAATTATTGATTATAAATATTAAAAAAATAATTCAAATACAATATATCGAAATTCGATCAATATTCGATGAATATGAATTCATATATCAATTTTAAATATCCATCAAATCCAGATCCATATCTAAATATTTAAAAAATTAAATGGATACAGATATGAAAATAATGTATTTGATACATTTAATATCCGTTTACACTCTAAGCAAAACAATGAGAAGGAAGATCCAATTCAAGTTCTAATTGAGGTTAGATTTATTTCTAAAAAGAGGAGATGGAAGGAGAATATTAATTTCGAGTGCTTGCGTAAGGTACCTATATTAGGCTATATATTTGCATGGGACTTAGACTTCCCTAAAAAATTTCTTTGCTTTGAAAACTTCTTGGGATATTTGGTATTGTTTGTGCAGTGTTGGCAAGGATAAGGGGCTTTCCTATTAGTGTTTATGCCAAAACCATGGAATAGAATCCCACCTAGAGTGAATGAGGTTGCTCTCAGTGTCAATCACATGTGAAGTGTGGCTAGAGGGTATGGTTGGAGGATGTTTGAGCTTTTCTCCTTCTTTTAGTTTGTTGAAGTAGTTGCTAACAACTTTGTCCAAGTAAGTGTTTGTCCCACTACTTTGATTCATTTTTCACCTTTCACAGTGACTTCTTACTGTTAAGCATTTTTTGTATTTTTGGAGCATAGGGATGGAACTTGGTTGAGGAAATGACTTTCCAAGAATAGGTAGACTTATTTTTAGGGATATTTTTTGCAAATAACAATTTAGTGTAGTTATATGATAACCCTCATTCTACAAGCGTAAAAGTTCTTCTCTTTTTTATATGTATAAATAATAGTTATTATAATACAGAGTAAGCTATGGTAAAAATCATGCATCTTAAAAAATATGGAGTAAGCTATGGCAGAAATTGAGTGTGTCTCAAAAAACTTAGGTAGATGAGATAACGAAAAAATGGAAAAATGAAGAAAACATCAAATGTGGAAAGTAGGAAATTGTCGATTAAGTTTCTAAAGTATGAGATGGCATAAAGTGAAATAGTGGAATATAAAGTAGTAGTAGTAGTAGTGGATAGTAATTGAAACCAACCTATTAGTGATTATTCGATGGACAATTGTAATTAGCTAACATAATAAGGATATTTTAGGACTATCATATCAAAACTAACCAGAAAGGGTCTTGTATTTTGTATATAGTGTGTGTGTATATATATATTGTAGGTTATATATTATAGATAAAAAGAAAAGAACATATTTTGTATTGTGTTTTTCTTGCGTCTGTTTGTTCTATAGTTCATTTTGTTTTTCTTGCTTTCATTTTCTTTATCGGATTTTAATTTTCTTCCTTTATGGCAACCATTTAGGTTACATTTGATTTTAGAATATAAAAGAATAATTTTTCTTGATTTGATTTGGAAGAAAACATGAAGGAATGTATGTACCAGGGTTGTTTCATGAGGGTTTTCTATTAATTTATTAATTATTGTTTATGGAACTTAATTTTTTTAAAAAATTTTTTAAATTAATTATTTTGTGTATAAAATTTATTGATGGAATTTAATTTTCATACTTTTCATAGTTCATTTTTGTCTTTAATTTGAAGAATCCTTTTTACACATTTTAAAAAATGTTTGAGAATTAGGACCAAATATAACCTAAGATATTATTCTACAAAGGATGAGACATCATAACTAATACTTCATTTATCCACCTTTGGATGTTTAATTGTAAGTAGATATAATTTTTTTAGATAAAATTTAAAATATGGATATTTTTAATACTTCGGATGTTTTACGCTTATATTTTGAGAGCACAATGAAGAATTTGTCATGTCATCTCATTATTCTAAACAAAATTATTTTTTTGAAAAAATACGATTCTAAAAATAAAATATTATTTGTAAACATTCAGGACAATTCCCTATAAGAGAATAGACTCTTAGAGATAAAAAAAATTAGAGATAGAACAAAATTAGTCTCTAATTTTTGTCAACTAGAGCCATATTCAGAGATGAAATTAAATACCCTCTTATTTCATAAAAAAATTATTAACTCTAAATTTGTAAACTATATAAAGTTTTAAATTGTAATGCCTAAAAAAGATAAATGAGAAAAGATTAAGAAAAGAATGAAGTTAATATTTTCATTCACTAAAATTTTCAAATTATATATATATGTATATATTTAACTATTTGATAGTAAGAAAGTGAAGATTGTGAGTCATTAATTTGTCTCATGCAATATGATCTTTGGAATATATCATCTATAATAAGATATAAATGAATCCTTATCAATGAAAAAAATGAAGAGCTTCAACCCAATAACGACTAAGGAGGTTGACTCAAGAATAAATAAGCTCTGCTGCAGAATGTTGACCTAACCTATAGGTATGTGAGAAAGATGAAATCTCTAATTGTAAAAGATTTTATTGGACAAATAATTCTAACTGATTCACTAATCAAGAGGGTAAATTGAATTGAAAATTAATTCATCTATTTTGAAAAGTCATAAAGAAGCGTTACGACTAAAATAAAGATTGCAAGAGCAAATATTTGCTAGTAAAAAATTTCTTTCTTTTATTAAATTGGTAACTTAGATAAATGACTAAAAAAATAAGTATTTATTAGAACGTTTGAAAATAATTATTATTTCTAAAATTTTGTAGATAAACATGTGCTTTTAATCCCCTGTCTTGCTTTGTGAAAGAATTTCTTTTAATTCTATATTGAATCAATCCATAATAGGAAACTTGAAAATAGGGAGAGCTGTAAATAGATGAGCATTTTTTGAGGAGATACTTCAATAGCTAAATAACACCACTATAAGTATCATACTCCATCTTCTAGTAAAAATGTAATAGAGGAGAGATTCGAATTAGGAAAGAGTGATGTGGATAGCAATAACTCTGGTTAAGATTGAGATTGGTATTCTACAAAGTAAAGGAATTGGTTGTCACTCCAAAAATCTTTAAAACCATTGAGGTTTTGAAATATTTTATAGGATAGAAGAATAGTAAAACATCTATTGATAGGTTTATTGGACAAGGTTGAGGTCATGAGGATAATAGGGATTGCTTTTGTAGTGGCAAGAGGATGGATAAGTCCAGGTCTAGAGAATAGGTTTCGCATGGCATTAGTATATCCTTTTATATGTCGAACCATAAAATTGGTGTATAGAGAATTAATTCTCGAACCTTAGAATTGTGATTTAGGAACTCCCTAATTCTTAAAATTCATAATATTTGAGAACACATGATAATAAGAATTTCTTTGTAAATAGTATGGTAGCATTTTTCTACTTATTTAAATTGTACATTAGCATGTCACAATAATACGATTTCTCGTCTAATTCTTTAATAAATGGGGCTCCATAAAATTCATCATTCACATTTATCTATAAGATCCTATTGTAGCTTGTCCTAGGAATCTTTAAAGGCTGTGGATCCTGGCAAACTCATTTGTGCTTCTCGAAAGCTGCTCTTTGCTCATCACCATGAGAGGAGGCCTTCTCTTTTAATATGTTGGATAATTAGATTGTGGATTTAGATAATTTAGAAAGGAAATTCTTAATACAATTAATTATATCAAGGACATTTTCAATTTTTTTTATACTGAACTCCTTATTTTAAAATTTATCGAGTTTCTGCATGATATATATATATATATATATATATATATAAGCCAAGCTGATAATTTACAATTGAAATTTTTTTTCAAGATATTCAATATTGAACCGTCCAATAAAAATTCTCTTTTCAAGGGTATTATTCTATTGACTCGGACCCGATCCAATAAGTATTGTGGAAGATCATCATGGGCTGTTTTATCCTATAAGAATAAAAGGATGCCATCAATGAAAACCAAAGCGATTCATAGGATTAGATTCAAATATCCATGTCATGAATTTTAGGAATAATGGTGGAGCTACTTTTAGTCTAGAACACATAACTATTCATTAGTACTATGTGTTGGGGATAATAAAAACAGTTTGTGCTGATTTTATGGGTTAAAGCCTAAGTAAGGCACAACTCCCAAAAAGGCTGTTTGCGAATTTTCGTGAGGAAAAATATGTACAAGAGATTCTGGACATTTTCCTCGCAAAATGTTGGTATGGACTATTGTTGTCATTTTATCAATGATAAGGGATTTTGAGGTGGAATTTTTCGTGAGGATTTTTCCTCGCAAAAGGTGAACAAATTATCATTTCAAAATTGGTCAAAAATTTGGGTGGGATTTTTCTCTCATAATATTTTTTAATTAAGATTTGCGATGGATTTTTATCCTTGCAAATTTTCTTTTTAATTAAAGTTTATTAACATTTGTGATGAACAAAATCCCTTGCAAAATCATCCGCAAATTTTGTAGCAGCTTGCTCACAAATGTTTTTTTTATATTTATATTTTTATTTTTTTTTAAATTTTAAAAACTTAAAATTTATTAACAATAATTCAAACCATTAACTCAAGCCCAATAAACAACAAAACTATCGACTCCAACTACAATGAATCATTCAGATCAACGAATTAAATTTCAACAAGTAAATGAAGTAAATAACAATATGTCCAAATATAAGTAAAACATAACAATCCATTAAACAATAGAAAGTGCTAAAAAAAGGAAAATATAGTTCAATCATCATGGTCTTCATCTAAGCTTTCTATCCATCATGATTTCTCTGTTTTCATTATTAGATAAAATACAGAATCATGAAAAGATATCTCAAAAAATATAAAAAGATAAAAAGTGAGAATAGGCATTGAATTATAACCCCCATGGGTAGATGGCAATGGACCCTACCGATGGCTGTGGAAGGAAGTTATAGATTATATTTTTATACAATTTCACTCAATAAATTTAAAGAATTCTAATAGACACATAGCATTTTATCATTGTAATTTAAGTATCCAAATCTAAATTTCACTTAATTTGTTATTGATTTATAAGATCCTAGTATATGATTATAATATAATACTATGACACAAAAGTTTACAGCTTAAAATATTAAAACAAACTAAACATTCATACGAACAAGTCAAAGCTAACCACCAATAAAATAAACTAACACCAATCGATTAACTCCAACAAATTACATAAGTAACATTTTTTAAGTTTATTGATAAACATTTATGTAAGCAAGAAAAAACATGTAAAAGAGCTAACCAATGCTAGCATAAACTAAACACTAATTAATCAAAACAAACAAATTGCATAATTTGACATGTTGATTTTACCTTAAAATTTGGGCTAAATTGACGAGAACTGAAAGAAAATGGAGCGAAACGGAGTTGAGCAGCTAAAATGGGCTCGGGAGGACACCCTAGCGCACATTGGCAGGATTTTGCACGTCGAGGTAGGAGGAGATGCAAGTAAAGGCGCGGCACTGGGCAAAGAAGGTGAGAACATGTGTGACATGTGCCTGGGTGCAAAACTGTGCACGCTTGACCATGCATGCTACTGGAATTGAGCAGCAAAAGACATGTCGCACTTCGGGGCACGAGAAGTGCTAAGCCTGACATGGAGAAGATTGTAACTGCGTGCCTCGGCATGAGTTGTCTGCACCAGGGTGCACAAGCTACTGGAATGTTAAGCCTTAGCGCAAGTTGTTCAGATTTTTGGTATAAAATAGATTTATGCATGCCAAGCTACAAGTAATGAGCACCCCAATGAGTGGCTTAGGCCCACTTCACCCAAGACTCTATTTTCATTAGTATATATGTGTTTTTCTTTCGGGACAAATAGAATAGAACTATACATGAGTGTTTCTAACTGTTTTTGAGTTAATTTCTCGAGATGGAGTTTAGCACACGGGTGTTAGTTGTTCACATGAGATTTGTGGGATAAAAAGTTTGTATTTGCTACCTTGATGGAAATCAATAAATTCTTTTCTTTATTAGGTGGATTAAGCATATCGCCAAATCATGTTAAATCTTGTTGTTAAATTTATTAAATTACTTTATTATTACATTTATAGTTAGGATTTGATCATTTCAAGTTTCAACAAATTGGTATCGAGAGCTGGGATTGATTAGATGTCAACCATAGAGTATGAGGTAGAGCAGTTTGATGGGAAAAATGACTTTAGGCTATGGAACATGAAGGTTTACACTTTCTTGTGTCAACAAGGTTTACCGAAAGTGTTAAAGGGCAAAGATTTTTCACTGAAGATGCTGACAGAGGAGGAGAAGAACGAGTTTCTAGCGAAGGCTTACAGTACTCTGGTGTTATCATTGAAAAATAATGTACCGAGAGAGGTCATTACAGAAAGTACCCGAGTGGAATTATGATCAAAGCTAGAGAGTCTCTATATGAAGAAGTCCCCTAACAAATCGACTGTATTTGAAATAGCAACTATACACATTAAGAATGAAGGAAAGTATATCTATTACTTGGCATATTGATTATTTCAATAAGGTGATTCTGGATCTTACTAGTATAGATATCCAAATTAAAAATGAGGATCAAGCATTAATTCTCTTGTATTCTCTGCCCAAATCCTTTGTGCGCTTGGTTACTATCTTGATGTATGGGAGAGATACAATTTCAATGGAGGATGTGAAGGCCTTATTGAATTCCGACGAGTTGAGAAGACATGTCTCGGGTAGTAATGATGGTGAAAGTGGGGAAGGATTGATGACAAAGGGGATACTAAGAGAAAAGGGAATGAGTAGAGGCCAATCAAAGCCTCGAACCAAACTTAGAAATGGCAACAAGTGTTTTAGGTATGGTGGAAAGGGGCATTAAAAATTGAATTCTCCAAAATGAGTAAAGGTAATAGATGCAGGTAAAACTTTTGATAAAAAATGGGATGATATCGCAGGAATTATTGAGGATGAGTCTGATGGTGGGCTTGTTCTTAATGTCACCGAACATTTACTAAACTTTGAGTGGATTTTGGATAGTGGTTGTTCCTACCACATGTACCCACGAGAAGATTGCTTTACCACTTATCATAAATACGGTGGTGGTAAAGTCTTTTTAGGTAATGATGCTTTATGCAGGGGTTGTAGGAGTTAATTAAGTGAGTATCAAAATACACGATGGCATAGTAAGGACCCTAATAGATGTGTATCATGTTCCAAATTTGAAGAAAAATCTGATTTCACTAGGTATTTTGGACAAGAATGGCTGTGAGTACAAAGCTCAAATGGAGTTTTGCAGGTTTTCAAAGGTGCACTACTTATCATGAAAGGAGACAAGAGGAATGGCCTATACATATTGTAGAGTAACATAATTTCTAGTACTGTAACAATTTCTTCCTTAATTAATGATACTATGAGATTGTGGCATATATAGCTTGGGCATAAGTGAGAGGAGAATGTCAGAACTGAGCAAATGAGGTTTGCTTTATGAAGAGAAGACTGAAGAGCTGGATTTCTGCAAGTAGTATGTGTTTAGCAAACAACATAGGGTGGAATTCAGTACTATGGTTTACAGGACCAAGGGCATTTTAGGTTACATTTAATTAGATCTTTGGGAGCCTTCTCCAGTTCCTTCAAAAGGAGGTGCCAGGTACATGCTGACGTTCATGGATGACTTCTCACTGAGGGTATGGGTGTACATGTTGAATTATAATTACGAGACGTTTGTCATCTTCAAGCAATGGAAAACTTTAATCAAGAAGCAGACACGAAATGAAATTAAGTGCTTGAGGATTGACAATAGATTGGAGTTCTACAATAAGGAATTTCCAAAATTATGTAATAATGAAGAAATTATAAGGCATCACATAGTTTTACATACACCACAGCAGAATGGAGTTGTAGAATGGATAAACAAGACTATCTTTGAAAGAACTAGATGCATGCCCTTTAACATTAGATTGTCCAAGGACTTTTCGGGCAGAAGTGATCAACACTGCTTGTTATTTGGTGAAAAGGTCACCATCAACTGCTTTGAACTGCAAGATACCGATGGAAGTTTGCTCTAAGTCTTTTGCTGATTACTCAAATTTGACAGTATTTGGGTGCCTAGCCTATGCTCATATTTGTGATGGGAAGCTTAAGCTAAGGGCTAGGAAGTTTATATTCCTAGGCTATGTAGTTAGAGTCAAGGGTTATCGTTTATGGTGTAATGATGATAAGAGCTCTAAGATGATTATCAGCGGGGACATGACATTTGATGAATTTGCTATGATAAAGAAGGTAGAGCAGCTTAAAACAGTCAACAGGGCATTAAGGAGAAGGTGGAGTTTGAACTTAACAGTTTACAAGTTTCAAAGAGGAAACAAAAGATGGCAGATGAAGCTAGTGAGACCATATTATCACCTAATCAACATAGAAAAATAATTCGCTACAAAACTATCGCTTGGCTTTCGATAGAGAGAGGAGGTGGATCATACCACCGCAATGGTATGCATTTTCAAATTTGGAAGCTTATGCATTGAGTTCAATTAAGGAGTTTGTAGGAGATGATGTAATCTCATATAAAGAAGTAATTTTAAGGCTGGATTCTAATAAATAGGTTGTAACTATGAGTGAAGAGATGGAGTCTCTATATAAAAATAGCATATGAGAGTTGGTTGATGTACCTGAAGGGCAGAAGATTGTAGGTTACAAATGGATCTACAAGAAAAAGAAAGATTCCTAGGGTTTAGGATGCCAAATACAAGTTGCTATTGGTTACTAAAGGTTTTACTTAAAGAGAGGGAGTTAACTTTTGTGAAGTGTTCTCCCCAGTTGTAAAACACATTTCCATTTGTATTTTATTTGCTATGGCTGCTCTATTTGATATGGAGCTTGAGAAAATGGATGTGAAAACAACATTTTTGCATGGTGAGTTGGAGAAACAAATTTACATGAGCCAACCAAAGGGATTTATTATTTCCGCGAAACAAAATCAAGCATATCTGAAGAGGTCTTTATATTGCTTGAAACAGTCTCTCAAGCAGTGGTATAAAAGGTTCGACACTTTTATTATCAAGATAAGATGTACTAAAAGTAATTTTGATTATTGTGTATATCATGAAAAATTTAGTGATAGCCTTCTTGTATATTTGCTATTGTATATAGATGATATGTTGATTACATATCTGAGATCAATGTGTTAAAAACTTAGTTAAGTGAAGAATTTGAGATGAAGCATTTGGGCAGTGCAAAGAAGATATTGGGCATGGAGATCATCCAGGATAGACAAGCTGGATTGTTGTACTTGTCTCAATAATATTACATTAAGAAGGTATTGGAGAATTTTGGGATGGATAAGTTCAAGCCAGTTAGTACGCCACTTGTAACTCATTTCAAGCTTTCATCAAATCTATCACCAAGTACTGAGAAGGAGGTTGAGTATATGTCTAATGTGCCATATGTTAGTGCAGTGGGTAGCTTGAAGTACGCCTTAGTGTGCACTAGGCCAGACATTTCACATGCAGTCAGTGTTGTTAGTAGGTACATGCACAAGCTAGGAAATACTCATTTGCAGGCTATATAATGGATCATGAGGTATTTAAGAGGCTTTGTAGATGGATGTTTGAAGTATAGTCAATTAAATTCTACTGTTAGGATTATTGACTATGTGGATATGAATTATGTAGGAGACTTAGATAGTAGAAGGTCCATGATTGGGTATGTATTTTGTATTTTGAGTTGTATGGTTAGCTTAAAGGTGGCATTGCAATCATCAATTGAATTGTCCACAGTAGAAGCTAAGTACAAAGCTTTGGCTGAAGACGTGAAGGAAGGTATCTGGCTAAAGGGGTTGATTAAGGATATGGGTATAGATTCTGAGATTACCTCAAACTATTTTGTGATTGTTAGAGTGCTATACACTTGTTAAAGAATCAAGCTTTTCATGAGAGAACGAAGCACATTGATGTAAGGTACACTTTGTTTGGGATATGGTATCTCAATGTGTCATTTTGGTAAGGTTAGGTCTAAGGATAATTTGGCAGACAAGTTGACTAAGATTTTTCCAGGAATCAAATTCGAGCATTGTTTGGATTTGGCTAACATTTACAAACTTAGATGACAAGCCTTGTTTGGGGCAGGCACAAAGAAAATGGATGGTGAATTTCAAGTCCAGGTAGAGAATTGTTGATTTTGTCTTAAAATTTGAGATGAATTGATGAGAACTGAAAGAAAATGAACCGAAATGAAGTTAAGTGGGTGAAATGGGCTCGAGAGCACACCCTGGCACACGTTGATATGATACCATAGGCTAGGGCAGAAAAAAGATGCAAGCTATGGCACACGACACTGGGCAAAGCAAGTGAGAATGGGTGCGACGTGTGCCTGGGGACAAGGCCCACATATGCTACTGGAATCGAGCAACAAAAGATGCATAGTGCACTTATGCTTCGAGAAGACTATAACTACGCACCCCAATACGAGTTTTCCACTCCAAGGTGTATAGGCTCCAGGAATATTGTGCCTTAGTGCAAGTTGTCCATGCCAGGGCATGCAACTAGAGCAAATTTTCGGCATAAAATAGATTTGTGCGTGCCGGGGTGCCCACTTCACCTAGGACTCTATTTTCACAAGTATATATGTGTTTTTCTTCGGCGACAAATAGAATAGAACTATACATGAGTGTTTTTAACTGCTTTTGAGTTAGTTTTTTGAAATGAAGTTTAGAACAAGGATGTTAGGTGTTCACGTGAGATTTATGAGACAAAACGTTTGTACTTGCTACCTTGATTGAAACCAATAAATTCTTTTCTCTATCTGGTAGATTAAGTATATCACTGAATCACGTTAAATCTTATTGTCAAATTTTATTGAATTACTTTACTAATACATTCATAGTTAGAATTTGATCGGTCTATGTTTTAACATGACATATAATTAATCAACTATAATTCCAAATAATTATGCACAATTACAACAAAAATAATTTCAATGCCTTTAAATCTCCAAGCTTGCAAATTAAAATTTAAAAAAAGTTGGGATTAATTGTTGGCCAGCTTTACTGCGTAGACATCTCTTCTTAGATAAAGAAACATACCTAGTATTGGGTATATCCCTAACATTGGTTGGGAAATATTTTCCCTTGCAAAATTTGCAAGGAATTTATTACCCTGACAATATTTATTGCAATATTTTTTAAATTTAAATTTCATTTTTATTATAATAATTAGCATATTAAAATTTAATTTTAAATTTTAATGAAACTCTAAATTTTATTATAAAGCTAGCTTATTATATATTATTCAATCAAACCACATTTGATATGCCATATTAGGCCCAATAAAAGTTGGTAATCTCACATAATACAACATTTGAGATGGAACATTAGAGATGCGGGCTGACCTGATTTTAATCTCTAGCCCAATACTATAGCATCCATTACCATATATTCAAGTTTTGGGGGTGGGGGTGCGATTAAGTATTCACACTCTAATCTACAATGCCCAAATATGTTAAAATGTCATTCATGCCCTTAAACTTAGTTGCATTTTTACGTTTTTGGCGTCATTTAATCAATAATGACAAAATTCACACACCACATTAGATCAAAGCTTTTGTTCCATCGCTGATCGCATGGTGGTTAGCTGAGGATGGGCATACCCGCACACCCCATGTGCTCATCATCATTTTCTATTTTTATTTAATATAAAATTTTAGACACCACATTATAACTTTTATAAGATAATTATCAAAAAAGTTTTTATTTCAAAAAATGAAGCTAATCGCACTTCTGTTGGTTGATTATCTTTATTATAATATTCTAAAATTGCTCTTTTAGTTGATATTATTGATCAATCAGAGCGATATTTTACTGAATGCAAATTAAATATTTTATTTGATTTTATGAAAAATATACATTTTGATCATAACAAATAATATAGAAAACATCATATCTAACAAATAATATATAATATAATTTAGTTTTAAAGCAATTCCAAATATAAAATTATTAAATATATATTTTTAATTCATATTCTCAATTTTTATTTTTTTTTAATTTTTATGTATATGATATTAGAATTATTTTATATGATATAATTTTTTTAAGCAAATTCTTTATGTGCTTTTTTTTATTACATTATATTAATAGGGACAAATTTGAAAAAATAATATCAATAGTGATGTCAAACACATCACATGAGATTATTGACGATTACAATGATGCCTAATATATATGTCAATCTCTCTTATTAAATAAAATAATATATAATCTAATATCACAATATCACACTATGACGCCCTACTTAGGATAACCCCAAGTTAAGATGTCAAAACAATTCAATCTTACATCAAAACCTATAACATGAATATTAGGCCCAAAAATTTTTTTCCTTCAAACATCATAACAAAACAAGAAGCGGAAATTACATTTTAATTGATACCATTATCAGCAATATTCAAAACCAAAACTATTCTTCAAAGTAATACACTTATGTACAATCCCAAAATATCCTTAACGACTTTGACTTATCATATCGTCTCTAAGGTTCACATGCAACATATATAAGGCCCATAAGTATATATTCACATCTAATAATATCAAAAGAGAACGTCTCTTCCAGCTTGAATTGAACTTTCATTCTTAATCAAACATGTCTGCAAAATTTAAGTGAAATGGGGGTAAGTCCAAAGGACTTAGTGAGAGATATACATAGTTAAGTAATAACAAGAATCTGTCAAGGCAAGAGAACATCTTAACATATTTGAAAACAACAAGCAATTCGATTCAGGCAAGTACGATAAATACAGGAAACTCTCCTGCCTTTTTGTTCCAAGAACAGTTTACAAGCGAGCAAGAACGAGTACAACAAGCAATCCCTGATAATATATGCACTCTAACAAAACAAGCAAGACATGTATATATTCACTTTATATCATTCAAACAAACATTTCCAAGCATGATAGCTTAGTATACAATTGGTGTGCCCATACAAATTGTATGGCGCATTGCCCATACGGACTATAGTACCTAAGCAAACTGCTTAGCATACCGCTGATACCTAAGCGGACCGCTCAGCATATCATGGACACCCAAGTGGATTGCAAGGTGTGTCCCATGTATCCCAGCATTCCACGTAGGATTGGCACTCAGCCTATGTACATTTCTCCAACAGGTATAATCATGTATGAACAAGCAATTAGGGTTGCCGACAAGGTAATACAATAACTAACAAGTACAGATAAGCCAATGGCTAGATAACAAGTACAAGTACACAAGCATGCTGGCAAGGTATCTTATAACAAGTCTAAGATAAATAATGATCGAGATTAGTATGAAACATGACAGAAAGGGGTTTTAGGCGCCAGAACAAACAAAGACAATTCAATAGAATATCACAAATACAAATCCCACATAGAGGTGTACAATTAAACAAATCAAATATGATCAAATGTACTATCATGTATGGATCTCAAGCAGATGAGCAAGAACAAGCAATCAAGTTTCGAGCAGGTACAGATAAGCACATTAACCCTCACAGGGGTTTTGCTACAAGAACAATAGATACAATAAGGCTAAATAGCAGACCCACATAGGGGTTGCCAATAAATACAAGTAAGCTTATACATGCAACAACCTGAAGTGGGAGAAAACCTCATGATAGAATACTAACCCGCACAGGGGTTTACAAGACAAATAATAGGTCCAAAATGGGTACACAGTCAAGTATAGATTTCAAGCAATTACAAGCAAGTACAATCAAGTAAGTTAAATCTACATAAGGATTTTACCACAAGAATAAAGAGTATTATCAAGGCCAGGATGGCAGACCCTCACCTCAGCTAGCGTAGAAAATGAAATCACAGGTCGCAGTCACTGATACCCAATTTTTACCTCTTCGTCACCTAGCCAAGGTAGCAAAATCATAGTTAAAACCTATGTTTAACTTTCTAGTACATCATATCAATGCTTATAGAATTCAAGAATCTCTAATTAGCCTATTAAATGATAATTTAAAGCTTAATAATTCTATCAACTCAGCAAAATAGCTTATAACATTAGTGTCCCTCAATTATGATCAATTCTAATTTTTGTTTCATATTATTTCATTATTTAACACAACATCTTGTCAATAGCATAATTCCACGGTTACTTCATCTTATATACAAAATCAAAGGCATCATAATCTTATGCATTACATAAATATTAATCTCTAGCCAAATTTCCAACTCAAACACCATATTAACTCACAATAGTCCTCATTATCATAATTCAATTCAAATTAGCATTATACACAATTCAAGTCCAAAGTTCATATCTTCCAACTCCATACTCCTTGCATGGGTAATCAATTCATATAGGTACACATATAATCTCAAACGCTAGTTTTAGACAAGGTACAACATATATTGCATGCATGTATGTATATATATAACATGCTACATCCAAACATAAATCCAAATTTTGCCATCGAGGATCTGAAATCACAAATTAATAACACCGTAGTATTCATCATGTTAAGGAGAAGACGCTAACTTTCCACCATTAGCCACCATTGGCCACCATCGAAAAATGTAACATCACCATAGAAATATTGCTATAAATGAGAGGATTCCCATGCCACCTTTGGTTTCAAGTGTTGAGGTCTATAGCTGTCAACATTATTGCACTCCTTAAGTTGTGGCTTCCCAACCGTCCATCTAGAGTTGAGTTTCGACCTCTTATTTATCAAAAAATGAGAGACCCGCAAGGTGGGTTTCTCTCAATTTTGTCGCTGGTAGCTTCTCTGCCGTGCGTGTGTGGTCGAGAGAGAAGGGCAATGGTGAGAGAAGTGGTGGTTTGGTGGCCGGAGGGGTATCACCGGGGAGAGTTGGTCTTCAGTTGGGAGAAAAGAGAAGAAAGGTGAAGAAGAAAGAAAGAAAAATGAAAAAAAATGAAGAAGAAAAAGAATGCTGCCGGTTTATCAGATCCCATTTTAAAAATTTGCAATTTAATCCTTCAAAAATTTAAGTTATGCTATCATGCCCAAAACTTTTAGAAAAATTATGATTAATCATAATTGACTTAGGGTACGTCATTCAAGCCCTAAACTATTCAAAATTTTACACAATCAAGTCTATAAAAATTATAATTTAACCAACAAAACTTCTTAAAATATTTAATAATATGAAATTCATAAAATTCTCAAATAATAACAAGATCATATATTATAAATAAAATCATTAAAATTTTAGGGGTGTTATAGACTTCTGCTTTTAGAAGAATCTAGTTCCTATATTTTCACCTGAAGTTTGGAAGAGTTTAGGATATTATTGGTGCATTAGACCTTCTTTTCCCATGCCAGTTCCTCGATGTTGTGATAGCACCATAGTACTTTCATCTGGGGAATCTTTCGATTTTGAAGTTCTCGAACTGTCGATCTAAGATACATACGGGTTGTTCTTCATAGATTAGGTCACTCTTTAATTGCATACTGTCAGGCGATATGATGTGGGAAGGATCGAGATAATACTTTCGGAGCTATGACATATGGAAGACATCATGTATTCTTTTTGGATCCTGGGGTAACCTGAGACGATATGTAACTGGTCCTATTTTTTCATTGATCTCGTAGGGCCTAACATACCTTGGGCTAAGTTTTCCACCCTTGCCAATTCTTTTCACTCCTTTTCTGGGGAAAACTTTGAGGAACACTTGGTCTCTGACTTCAAATTCTAGATCTTTCCTCCAAGTATCTATATAACTCTTTTGTCTATCTTGAGCCGCTCTTATTTTCTATTTAATCACCTGTACTTTCTCAATTATCTCCTGTATCAGCTCAGGTCTTATGGTATTTGGAGACTGATTAGTATCGCTCTTATGTTCCTCCAAATCCCAATGTACTGGAGATCAGCATTTTCTACCATACAGAGCCTTGTATGGTACCAACTGGATCATTGATTGATAGCTGTTATTGTAGGAAAATTTGATTAGTGGCAGATGTCACACCCAATTTCCTCCAAAGTCTAGCACACAAGCCTCATCATGTCCTCAAGAATTCTAATAACTCATTTTGACTGACCGTTTGTTTAAGGATATGTGGTGGAACTGAATTTAAGCTTTGTTCCTATATATTCTTGTAGACTTTTCTAGAGCCTTAACATAAACTTTGAATCTCGATCCGATACAATGTTGGTTGGGACTTTGTGTAGTCGAACAATTTCCTTGATATACAACTCTACTAATGTTTCTACCCGGTAGTATGTTCCCATTAGCAAAAAGAGTGCTGATTTAGTCAAGCGGTCTACTACGACCCAGATACTATTGTATCCTACTTGTGCAGTTGGTGGCCTAGTTACAAAGTCCATAGTGATCTGTTCCCATTTCCAATCAAAAATTGGAAGTGGTTGTAGCAACCCTGAGGGTCGTTGGTGTCCTGTCTTCACTAACTGACAAGTCAGACACTTCTGTACAAAATTCACTATCTCTTTTCATACCTTCCCACTAGAATTGTTTCTTTAAGTCTCGATACATTTTAGCTCCTCTAGGATGCATCGTATATCTTGTTTTATGTGCCTCCTTTAGCAGTTTCTCCTTAACCTCTTTCGGCACACAAATTCTTTTTCGAAACAAGAAGGTGCCTTGATAGTCAATGTTAAACTCAAATGTTTCAGCACTTCTGACACTTTTCTTTTGTTTTTGTATCCATTCATCTCTAGCTTGAGCCTATCGAATCTTGTCATATAACTCTGGTTGTACCCTTATCTTGACAATCCAACCATGCTGCTTACATTTAAGCATAGATCTCAACTTTCTATCTCCGGACGCTTCTGTTTCTTGTAAGTGAGCCAACCCTATTTTTTGACTTAAGGCATTAGCCACTATATTAGCTTTGTCGGGGTGGTAGGTTATGGTGAAATCATAGTCTCCCAAGAACTCCATCCATTATCGTTGCGTCCTGTTTAGGTCTTTTTACGACTGTAAATACTTAAGGCTCGTGTGGTCAGTATATACCTTGAAGGTAGCACCATAAAGGTAATACCTCCACTTCGATAGTGCAAATATGACTGTAGCTAGCTTAAGGTCATGTGTTAGGTAATTTCCTTCATGGGGTTTTAATTTCCTAGATGCATAGGCGATAACACGCCATCTCTGCATTAGCACACATCCCAACCTTTTATTAGAAGCATCTGTATACATTAAAAAGCCCTTTAAACCATCTAAAATAGCTAGGATCAGAGCTGTAGTGAGCCATTATTTAATTCCTGAAAGCTCTTTTTGCAGTCGTCATTCTAATTAAATGGCTGATCCCTTTGAGTCAACTTCGTTAATGGGCCAGCTACCTTGGAGAAATCCTGAACAAATTTTTAGTAATAGCCGGCTAATCCAAAGAAACTTTTGACCTCCATAATATTCCTAGGGAACTTCTAGTTGACGTTTGCTTCCACCTTGGAGGGTTCAACTTCGATCCCATTCTGAGTGATGACATGCCTTAGAAAGACTATCCTTTCCATCCAAAATTCACACTTGCTAAATTTAGCACATAGTTGATACTCCTTCAAAGTCTTGAGGACAAGATGCAACTACTTGGTGTGTTCTTCTTTTATCCTAGAGAATACCAGAATGTCATCAATAAAGATAACAACAAACTGATCCAAGTAAGGTCTGAAAACCTGGTTGCATTACTATAAACTCAAAATGAACGTATCGGGAGTTAAAAGTAGTTTTAGAAATGTCTTTTTCCTTGATCTTCAATTGGTAGTACCCTTATTTCAGATCCAGTTTTGAAAAGATAATCGCCCTTTGTAGAAGATCGAATAATTTTTTCTACCGAGGTAAAGGGTACTTATTCTTAATAGTAACCTTGTTCAATTCCCGATAATCAATGCACATCCTTAGGGTCCCATCCTTCTTTTTGACAAACAACACTGGGGGTTCCCCACATAGATGTGCTTGGTCTAATGAATCCTTTTACTAGCAATTCTTGAAGTTGACTCCTTAATTCTTTAAGTTTGTTTAGGGGCATTCGATAAGGGGTCTTAGAGAATGGTGTAACCCTTGGTAAGGTGTGAATGACAAATTCAATTTTTCTATCTGGGGGTAGTAAATTTAATTCCTCAGGAAATACTTCTGGCTACTTAGCTACCATTTCACGTTCTTTAGCTTCACAGAGTCCTGTGGCTTATTGATGAGGTACGCCAAAAAACCCTTGCCCATCGTCTCTCAAAATTTATCTAGCCTCTATTGCCTAGATGATAGGTATTGGGGATGTGCTATCAGATATACGACATGTCGATATTAATGTTCCCCCATCGAGGGTGATGTACTTGGTAAAACAATTTATCTAGGCTTGGTGACGATATAACCAATCCATTCTAAGTATCACATCATAGCCCTGTATGGGCATCTGTATGAGATTGGTGGGATACTCTCAATCTTTAATTGTAATCGGGCAATCTCAATATATAGTATCTGTTACTAACCCTCTTCTTTACTCCATTCGCAAACTTTGTACAAACCATTTGGTCTGTAGGCTTTTATCCCTTTGGATGTATGAGGCATATTGCACCAGTATACTAAATGTGGCTTCATACTAGCTAACTGATTGATTCCTTTGAATCAAGCCCATAAATTCCCTCTCTCTAGCTTGCTTGGTCACCTGAGTTATGACTTATCTTTGAATTTTTGGGCGAAGTTCTCCTAAGTTTGAGGGGTTTCTACTTTAACCATATGTGCTCTACTATTTACCGCCAACGTCTTGCAAGTCCTGTCAAAAAAATATGGCAAATCGTACTCTCTGTTCACCTGGGCACCTCAAGGTTTTGAATATATTATCTAAGTCTTCCAGCTATTCCTTGGCTTTGCAGTCATCCAACTCCCCATAGAATTTTGGGGGCTAAAATCTCAGAAACCGCTCTAAAGCCCGATCATTCAGAACTACTTTTGCTATTCCAACTCTTCCAGCCAACTGATGAGCCAGTTGCGCACATCTTTGTCTTTCTTGATATACAGGCTCTGCTGGGGGGTTTTCTTTTGATTGGTTCATTAGGGGAGTTTGTGACACTTCTTTTTCAGCTATGTGATGTTGGTAAGCGGGTGCTCCCCTATCAGGAGCACGAGGTGTAGGAGCTCGTCGACCTGGGGGTCTCCCCTTTAAACCTGTCCTTGCAGGTGTAAGGGCATTACCACTATCCCTAGATGCCATTGTCTCTCAGGATTTCCAACCCTACATATACAAAATAAAGAAAAATAAGGACAACCACGACATAACGAAAATCTTACTAGCTAGCCACAACTTAACATCAAGACTCGGATCTAGTCCTCATTGGTAACATCTAATACTGTATCTAACTCATTATCTCCCCACTAATTGAAGTCATGCCACTCGAGATTCAGGCTGCCCCATCTCCTTTATTATCCATCTCGAGCGGTGCCACTATCAAGGGCTCAGGAATGGGATCTACATATGGGGCTTCTTCAAGTTCCTCTTTTAATTCCCTTTCATCTTTCTCGTTCGGTTCCACCTCAGGTTCTTCTTCGAGCATAGGTGTCTGTTCCCTAATAGGTTGATCTCTCTGTTGTAGTCCTTGAACGTAATTGGGTGCTGAGGCCATACAAATTCCAGAAGGTCCAGCTGTAACATCTATGCCTAAGCCATTGTTGATGATTTGATTGATAGTTCGGCTGTAACATTCCATCATACAACCCATCTCATCCATCATTGGGTGGGAGACATCGACCAACCTCTTGTAATCAGACTGCAACATTTAGAATGAAACTTCTATATTAGCTCGTAGGTTTTGAAGTTCTTGAATCTACGCCTTAACTATACTAACTCGAAGGTGTTCTTGTTCAAGGTCACCCATAACATGGTCATGTAGGTAGTCTTGAGCGCCCATCATTCCTTTCAAAGTGAGCACCTTTTCCTGAGCCTGTTGAAGATGTTTGTGTTGCCTATAACATTTCTCTTCTAGGGTTTTGTAGATCTTTCAAAGGTTTTTCTTCTCTTCTTTCAGCTCCATGATCTTGTCTTCAAGGGTCTCCTTATTCTGGTCATCTGCAGGCGTCTTTCCCTCGTCAGAGCGGATAGCCATCCTGCGACAAATCCAAGAATTCTGTCTCAACAGAATCAAACAATATAATCTAAACTTAATCCTTAGGATTCTACTATCCTCTAACGATCCTGCTAAACCTTAATAGTCCTGTCATATCTTTAAGTGCACTTTGAACTAACCCAATAGAGATCACTATGAATTCTATAGCATGTCCACGCCTAGATCTTCTAAACCTAGGCTTTGATGCCACTTGTGACACCCCACTCAGGGTAACTCCAAGCTGAGATGTTAAAACAATTCAATCTTACATCAAAACCTGTAACATAAATATTAGGCCCAAAAAATTTTTCCTTCAAACATCATAACAAAACAAGCAGCGAAAATTACATCTTAATTGATACCATTATCAGCAACATTCAAAACCAAAACTATTCTTTAGAGTAATACATTTATGTACAATCCTAAAATATCTTTAACGACTTTGACATATCATATTGTCTCTAAGGTTTATGTGCAACATACATAAGGCCAATAAGTATATATTCACATCTAATAATGTCAAAAGAGAACGTCTCTTCAAGCCTGAGTTGAACTTTAATTCTTAATCAAACCTATCTGCAAAATTTAAGGGAAATGGGGGTAAGTCCAAATGACTTAATGAGGGATATGCATAGTTAAGTAATAATAAGAATCTCTTAACAAATTTGAAAATAATAAGCAATTCGATTCAAGCAAATACGATAAATGCAACAAAAAACTCTCCTGCCTTATTACTTCAAGAGTAGTTTACAAGCAAGCAAGAACGAGTAAAACAAGCAATCCCTAACAATATAAGCATTCCAACAAAACAAGCAAAACATCCATATATTCACCTTATACCATTCAAACAAGCACTTCCAAGTGTGATAGCTCGGCATACAATGGTGTGCCCCTACAAACTGTATGGCGCATTGCCCATGCAGATTGTAGTACCTAAGTAGATTGCTTAATGTACTGTTGATACCTAAGTAGACCGATTAACGTATCATGGACACCCAAGTAGATTGCAAGGCGTGTCCCATGTATCCCAGCATTTCACGTAGGATTAGCACTCGGCCTAAGTACATTTCTCCAACAAGTATAATAAGGTATGAACAAGCAATTAGGGTTGTCAACAAAGCAATACAATGACTAACAAGTATAGATAAGCTAATGACCATATAACAAGTACAAGTACACAAGCATGCTGGCAAGGTATCTTATAACAAGTCCAAGATAAATAACGATTGAGACAAGTACAAAATATTACAAAAAGGGGTTCTAAGCGCCAGATCAAACAAGGATAATTCAATAGAATGTCACAAGTATGAATCCCACACAGGGGTATAAATTAAGCGAATCAAATATGATCAAATGTACTATCATGTATAGATCTTAAGTAGACGAGCAAGAATAAGCAATCAAGTTATGAGTAGGTATAGACAAGCACATTAACCCTCACAAGGGTTTTGCGACAAGAATAATAGATATAATGAGGCCAAATGGTGGACCCACACATGGGTTTTCAATAAATACGAGTAAGCTTATACAAGCAACAACCCAAAGTGAGAGAAAACCACACGATAGAGTACTAACCCGCATAGGGGTTTGCAAGTTAAATAAAAGGTCCAAAATGGGTATACAATCAAATACAGATTTCAAACAATTACGAGCAAGGACAATTAAGCAAGTTAAATCTACACATGGATTTTACCACAAGAACATAGAGTATTAGCAAGGCTAGGATGGCAGACCCTCACCTCAGTTAGTGTAGAAAATGAAATCAAAGGTCGTAGTCACTGATCCCTAGTTTCCACCTCTTTGTCAGCTAGCCAAAATAACAAAATTATAGTTAAAACCCACGTTTGACTTTCTAGTACATCATATCAATGTTTATTGAATTCAAAAATCTCCAATTAACCTATTTACACAATAATTTGAAGCTTACTAATTCTATTAACTTGGCAAAATAGCTTATAACATTAGTGTCTCTCAAGTATGATCAATTCTCATTTTCGTTTCATATCATTTCATTATTTAACCCAACATCTTGTTAATAGCATAATTCCATAGTTACCTCATCTTATATACAAAATCAAAGGCATCATAATCTTATGCATTACATAAACATTAATCTCTAGCCAAATTTCCATCTCAAGCACCATATTAACTCACAACAGTCCTCATTATCATAATTTAGTTCAACTTAGCATTATATACAATTCAAGTCCAAAGTTCATATCTCCCAACTCCATACTCCTTGCAAGGGTAATCAATTCATACAGGTACACATATCATCTCAAACGCTAGTTCTAGATAAGGTATATTGTATGCATGCATGTATAAATATAACATGTTACAACCGAACATAAATCTAAATTTTGCCATTAAGGATTTGAAATCACAAACCAATAACACCGTAGTATTCATCGTGTCGAGGAGAAGATGTTGACTTTCTGCCATCCTCGGTCATCGTCTGTCATCGCTGGAAAATGAAACACCACCATAGAAATGTTCCTCTCGATGAGAGGATTCCAATGCCGCCTTTAATTTCATGTTTTGAGGTTCGTAGTTGCCGAAATGGGCCAAAATAGCTGTGGTTTTCTTTTCCCTCCGCCGCCCTTCGATCATCGCTCCACCATAATCAAAGTTGCCATGCAAGAACACTATTGCACTCCTTGCGCTGTGGGCTTCCCAATCGTCCATCCAGAGTTGAGTTTCGGCCTCTTATTCGCCGAAAAATGAGAGACCTGCGAGATGAGTTTCTCTCGGTTTCGTCACTGGTAGCTCCTTCGTCGTGCGTGTGTGGCTAGGAGTGAAGGGTGGTGATTTGGTGGTAGTTGGCTGAGGGAGTGTCGCCGGGGAGGGTTGGTCTTCGGCCAAGAGAAAAGAGAATGATAGTGAAGAAGAAAAAAAGAAAAAGGAAAGAAAATGGAGAAGGAAAAGAATGCTATTGGTTTATCAAATCCCATTTTCAAAATTTGCTATTTAATCCTTCAAAAATTTAAGTTATGCCATCATGCCCAAAACTTTTAGGAAAATTATGATTAATCCCAAATGACTTAGGTTATCTCATTCAAACCCCAAACTATTCAAAATTTTGTACAATCAAGTCCATAAAATTATAATTTAACCCTAAAAACTTCTTAAAATGATTAATAATATGAAATTCATAAAATTCTCAAATAATAACAAGCTCATATATTATAAATAAAATAATTAAAATTCAAGGGGTGTTACACACCCACTATTATAATAGTCACTATTATTCAAATTCTATATCAAAAGTGGTGGCCTCAGCAATTTTATTTTTGAGATTTATATTTTGATACAATAATAATTTCTAAATATTATATTCACTTATAATCTCAAAGAAAATTAATTTGGAGACGGTTTTCTTATTAATATTAATTGATTGATTAATTTTTAGATATTTAAAAATGTTCAATTAAGTTTCTGATCAACAAATTAAAGTATTATCTCATTTATTAATAAGGTTTTACAGTTTGAGTTTACATGGGCTTGGCGTTTAATTAGAATTTATATTTTACAAGGACATGGAAAATTTTTTAGTTTTTTAAATTAATAATGTTATACAATAAAATAATTCATTGATATATTACTATCTCAATACTAATTACGCTTATACTAATTAACTTCATCCTTCGATATATATTCAACTTTTATTCTTCAACTTTTCCCATAATACTACTATAAATTTTTTAAATTTATTACTTTTTTAATAAAAATGATGATAAATTTTAATTTTAGAATTAATTACTATCTTAACACTAATCAACTCTATGTTCAGCAATTTCATTCTTAATATATCTACAACCTCAATTAGTCTTCAATTTTCCTCAATAATACTATAATTCTTCGATTTATATATTGATATGTTATCATATTATATATATTGTTTCCAAAATATAACTTATGATAATCATAAAAAATAATATAACATTTTAGATAACATAAATCTTACTAGTTTAATTATAATTATAACTAAATTATATAGCTTTATTGTTGACTTAATTAACCACAAACCTTACTAATTATTTGAATTAAGTTCGACCTTTTGATTTCACCAACAACAAATTAAATATTCATCATTGTTTAATATTTAATATTGTTTTTAATTTATAATTTATTCTTTTCTCAATATTTCACTTTGGCATATATATTATTGTATTTTACATTTAAAATATTAAATATTTGAATGTGTCAATATAACATTAAGACTGCTTATAAAATATATAAAACTAATATTAGTCATAAAATCTTAGAGAATTTTTTAAATATAAAAACTATTCTTTAAACATATATAATAAATATAAAATAATATATAAATTGTAGGTTTTGCGAGGGATCTGTAAAAGCCCTTGCAAAACCATTACTGATAGATATATATATATATATATATATATATATTCACGGCCACTTCCCCTTGCAATTTTTTTTTTAATTTTTTAATTATGTTTTTTGCATTATTGATGGAATCTGTCTATTTTAAAATCGTTGCTTTTTCATAGAGAATCATTTCCCTTGAGAATATTTCATTTTTAATTTTTAATTTTTTTATTACTTTTTCTAAGTTTTCAATGAATTTTCTATTGCAAAGTCATTGACTTTTGCTAGAGAAACACTACAAATAAATAAATAAATTTGTGATAAAATAGTAAGTGATGATACAAAAATTGTTACTAATTACATATATTAGGGGGAAATTTTTGTTTTGTTAAAGTTTACAAAATAAATAGTGGCAAGGATAGTGAGTAAACTGTTACTATTGGCAATTAATAACACATATGATAATAGTTTAGTGAGAACAAATATTTTATTATAAATTATAGTGATAATCTTATTATCACAAGATTGTTACTATAGGAGTGTTACTAATTTTTAGTGGTGGAAATTTAAAACATTGCTTTTATCACTCAAAAACATGAGTCATAGTCTAACAAAATAAAAATTATTGTCACTCGAAAAATATTACCACTGATAAAATAAAAGTTATTATCATTTAATATATATTATTTATGATAATTTTCTTATTGTCACTTATTATTTTATCACTAATATAATATTTTTTTAGCAAAAATTATCCTCACAAAATTTTATTTATTATTTTTTCAAAAAGATACTTTCTATTGGGTAAATTTATTTTCTGATTTAGTGACAGATCAAACCTGCCGCAAATCAGTTTGTGGATGTTTTATTCAGTTAAAATTATTTATTAAATTAGTTACTTAGTTTTTAGTTGCTGCGGATAAAATTCATCAAAAATTATTTTGAGTTTGTCATTGCATTTTGCCATGGAAAAATTTGTAGCAAATATGCTGCTTGACTGTTGCCAAGAAAAATTTCTCTCGCAAATTTTATGTTTTTCTAATTTTATCTATATTTTCAACACATTAATATGTCACTATATTTTAAAAATATTTTCATATATCTTTTGTGATGGTCACAAAGTAAATGGTCGGATTTCTTTTCTCCCCGAACTTCTCAAGGATTTTTGCAATTGAAAAGCTCCTCTCAAATTTTGTTGGATAATTTTTCCACATGATTTTTTCTCGTAAGTGGATGTTCTATATTGAGTGTATTAATTCACATGAATTCACTGCGTGCTGAAAAAGTTATCTTTTCTACAAAACTCTCACTCTCTCCTTTCAACATTAACAACATTACTAGTGTAAAAATTTCAAAAATATTGAACTCTATTTACTATTTAGGCAAACCACTCTCTCACTTGGTGCCGACATCACTCACACGCACACAACATATACAGACTTCCTATTAGATTAGCGGACTAGTCAACAGATTTGACAAACATAGAACCCGAATTTCCCACTGCCCTTTCACAGGGGATGTGTCATCTGCCCCTTGGAAGTCCATTCGGTGTAAACATATCACATGCTCACTCATTTTTTTATATTTTTTTGTTAGTTTTTATTATTTTGCAGTAATTTTCTCCCTTAAATACTAAAATTTTGATTAATTTTACTTTCAATAGAATCATTAAAATATTTTTTTTGATAGGGGAAAAAAATAATTATTGGATTTTCTCACTATGCAGCTTTTGGTGCTAATACGTTCATTACAACCTATATTGCGTGTTTTCCATAATTCTATTGGAGGCCTTTACTCTTCAGTTTTGAAAGAGTTCTTGAATTTTGTTGTCACCTATAAGAATAATTTCTTTTTATTTTACCAGAAAATATGGTCTCATTTCAATTAAATATAAATGAGAAAAAAAGTAAAAAAAGAATGAACTTGACATGCTACCATCCATTGTAGCTTGCACAATTTATCAACTAAAGCTCTTTGCATCTGATAAATCCCACAATGAATGGGCTCAAGAAAATGGCTCTTACTTCTTAGAGTTAGTCCCAAGTTTTCTTCCTTTGTGTAACAGTGGATTCAGCTCTGCAGAAAGGCACTACTATGACTCTATAAGAGTGCTTCATGCTTTTACACAGCATTTTATTATAACTCTGTGGCTCAGACAACACAGTATGGATAAAAAGCTTTAGAGAAGGAAAATTAAACAGAAAAAAAGCTGTAATCGGGAGGCCAAATACAAAGATTAAGAAGAATTTACACTCTAGGTGACAACAGAGATTAGACTTTGCATAACTAAAATCTGCATTTGAAAGTTTTGTGAGTTTACAGGCTCGGCAACCCGCGATGATTATGCTCTATGATCATTCGAATTTTCTTGGTAGATTCAACCTAATACAAATAGCAGATTCAGAAAGAAGGCAATGACCTAGGAAACAGAGCACCAAAAATTCACTAGAAATAAGCTATATGACAATTTAGTTACATTTACTTCAACAATTCCCTAGCAACACATGATGAGAATTGACAGTATACTTGAGCCTTTGGCTCCTACCTGTTATAATTTAGCGCTTGGAGCTAACTTTTGAATCATTGCAAGAATATTTGGATTCCGTTCCCTTTCCCCAAGTAAATCAAGCAACAAAGCAAAAGTAGATGAATCAGGAGAAAATCCTCTCTCATCCATTTCTTCAAGAAACTTTGCTGCCTCATCAAATTCACCCTTCACTAGAAGTCCTCGAACAAAAACATTGTATGTGATGCAGTCCGGCAAACAATGTTTTCCTTTCATCTTCAAAAGAAAATCTTTTGCATCCTCTATTAGTCCTTCTTGACAGCATCCCTTGATCATCGTATTGTACGTTATAATATCAGGTTCTAATCCTCTTGAAGGAAGATCACTGAAAATATCTTGTGCAGTATCAAGTTTCTTAAATTTGCAGAGTCCATTTATGACAATATTGTAGTACTTGATATGAAGATGTAACCCTTTGCTCTCCAATGCATCCAACAACAACAATGCTCGATCAACTTTCCCATTCTGACATAGTCCATCCAACATGTTACAATAAGTATAAACATCGGGTTTAAGGCCACTAGCTTGCAACTCATTGAAAAGTTGTGAAGCAGTAGCACATCTGCCAGCACTAAACAATCCCTGCAGGACAGTGTTATATGTTACCACATTGGGTGTCAACCCCTTACGGGACATCTCATGAAATAGATGCATAGCATCATCTATTTTCATTTTCCTACAATATCCATTGATTAAAATGTTATAGTTAACAATATTAGGAGCAATATTCTTGCTAGCAATAGCATCAAAAACATTCCTAGCTTCATCAACTCGTCCTTGTAAACAGTATCCACCCATCAACGCACTGTAGGAGACTACATCAGGAACCACATTTTTCTGCATCATGATTTGGACTAAATCTTTGGCTTCATCCATGAATCCTTCTTTACATAAAGCATCAATCAAGGTATTAAATGTCAGACAATTTGGATAAATTTTGCAATCTATCATCTTCTTTAATAGCATTTTAACTTCTTTCCAACAACTCAAATTACACAAGCCACAAATCAAAGTATTGTAAGTGACAACATTAGGTGTGATGCCTTTTTGAGACATTTCATCAAAAAGCTTTAGAGCAGAGTCTATCATTCCATCCTCACATAAGCCACAAATCAAAGTATTGTAAGTGACAACATTAGGTGTGATGCCTTTTTGAGACATTTTATCAAAAAGCTTCAGAGCGGAGTCTATCATTCCATCCTCACATAAGCCACAAATCAACGTATTATAAGTGACAACATTAGGTGTGATGCCTTTTTCAGACATTGCATCAAAACACTTCACAGCAGAGCCCGTCATTCCCTGCTTACATAAGCCAGCAATGACCATGCTATATATATGGATGTTAGGCCTACAACTTCCTTTTTCCATTACTCTGAGAAGTTTAATGGCCACAGCAGTGTTACCGGACTTGCAGAGTCCATCTATCACAGTCCCAAAAGTAACCATATCTATTTCACAAAGCCTTTCTCTTACTATCTTCCTAAACAATTCTTGAGCCTCAATAATCCTGTTTTCTCGAAACAAAACCTTCAATAATGTCGAGAAGGTTATTGCATCGGGAACACAACCGCGCTTGAAGAACGAAGCCAAAATGGCAAATCCGTAATTGACCTCATTTGAAAGGCAGTAACTGCTAATGGCAATATTCATAGTATATTCATCAACAGGAATCCCCAAATTGCAGATATCTTTGAAAAGGGAAATGGCCATGGGATACTCTTTCAGCTTCACCAAACGCAAGAGCAATTGATTAAATTGTATTATACTAGGTAAAGGCCTCATTTTGGACACTTTCTCATACAAAAGAAGAGCATCATCCAACCCATTAGTATTCCCCAGCTCAAATTTGATTTTCTCGCCGGAAGCGCAATTTGCAAGAGATTTTGTTCCAAAATAGCGAAAAACACAAAGAAAAATAAGTCGGTTCCGAGAAAAGTAATGGAAATTACCTGATTCGTAACAATTTAGAGAAAATTTGAGAAATTGCCCCAACTCGAGGCCCTTTATCTTCATACTTCACTGTGGGAATAAAAAAAACTCACGCGGTGCGATTGATTAGGGCCTATTAACAGAGGAATGTACATATTAAGAGGTCAGTCCTCTTAAATTTGCCACTGCTTGGGTGTTGAACTGCGTCTCCTTTTACCTGAGGAAAACAAGAACCAAACTTCTGCCGAATGCGGGAGAAATCGAAAATGCTCCCTTTTGCTTTATATGCTCGTCTCTTCCTCGATTACCAAAAACTTGCCGGGGCCTCTCTCTCTCTCTCTCTCTCTCTCTCAATTTATTTATATGGAGTCATTTGGTTGCTCATCTTGCGAGTTGTTTAATTTGGTTATTATTTTGGTGGCTGATTTATTTATGTATGTTACTTTATATGCTGTACAATGAAATGAAAGTAGCATAAAAATTCACTTGCATAT
>JACGDI010005577.1:94890-149096 GCA_014898725.1 Jacaranda copaia
AGGAATCCATCGAAGTTTGCATGTATCTATGTACTTATTATTTATATACACACATTAATAATCTATTAAATTCAAACTTTCAATTTTATACTTTATATGTGAGATTAATATCAAAATTTAAAAAAACACTCATACTATAGTTAAAGATTTCTGCATTGTATAATGTCAAATCAAGCCAAGCTTGGGCTGAAGATTACAGCTTGAATTCATGGTAACCAAGTGTGAATGAAAATATAGTAAACCTGAATTGAGCTTGGTAGTCAGAATGACATAATAAAAATTATCATATTATATTATGTTATAACAAATAAAAATTATTATTAGTAGCATAATAAAAATTATATATCTGAATATATGCCATTAACAATAATTTTCATTGTTCACACAACATTGGAGTATGCAAAAAAGAATTACAAGATAAGAAAAATATAGACAAATTCAATATTTATTGAAAATGAAAGGGGTTATAATCTCTTAAAAGTATTTCAATTGAAGACTAAATCCTTTGATTCTTTTCTCCAAATACGATTCAAAGGTTCGATGCTTGTTGTTGAATCAAATGCATAATTTCCTCCGAAACTTATGAATGAAATTACGAACTTCATTAAAATCAAATATTTATTTTGACATCAAAGTCTTCAGATTTTGGATGTTTTTGAAAAAGACGTAGAACCCTTATGGTTGCAACATTTCTTCGTGGCAAAAACTCAAACTTGAGAGCTTGATGCTCGAATTTCTTGATATATATATATATATATATTGAGAGGAAACATTGAATATTATTAATTCAAATCCAAGATCAAAGCCTGTACAATTACATTAGATCTAGAACAACAAAGATGAGAAATAACAAGATCCATCTTAGCTAAAAAATAAGCACAATGAGTAGCCTCACGACCAAGATGGTTGAAAGAGAGAGAACTAAGATGAGCAAAACTTCTCCTAGCATCCGATAAAAGTGGACCACAATGAGAAAAATTAATGGCATCATCTTCGAGAACTCAAATAACAGTCAAACACCCTCCTTCAATAATTACCTGAGACCATAAGTTTGTTAAATATATTTCACTTGCAAATTTGGCGGTAGTAGCTTCCGCGGCCTCCGGTTCAATAAGAATTGGTATAAGACAAGAAACCCAACAAGTACAATGATCTAAGTGATCCCTAGCAATGAAACCAACACTAATAGTTCCAACATCTTTAAAAATAGCAGCATTGAAGTAAATTTTGACATAATCCTAGACTGAAGAAGTCCAAACTAGTCTGTCAACCTTAAGGTTCTACTCTCTACTAACAACATTGGGCTGCCGGAAGCTATCCAAATAATTTCTGGCAAACTGAATGGTTTCAAGTGGTGACCAATGTTTATCATCGAATTCAACTTGATTACAATGGTACCAAATACACCAGCAGCAAGTCATAAAGAATTCAAATCCACTCTTATCAAGAACTCCCATCATTTTGAGGAACCAGTCTATAGCAGAATTTTCAAATGGAAGGATTGAAGTTAAAGGCAAATCCAAAAGAGTCCATACCTGTAGCGCCCTGGTCTTGGAGGCGTTTGCTCTAGTCTGGGATGCTACCCCGGTTGGGATTTCAACTAATTTTTTTTCCTTTCCAAATAGTTTCAATTCAAAACATAAGTCCGTAATTACTCAAGTGATGAACAAGATCATAATCAAAGAATAAAACCCATGTTAACTAGTAATGCCACAAACTATAAACCACACCCAAGTTTCCATAAAATTACAATTGTCCAAAGATTCGTTTCAAATATCACAAGCTCTACCCTATTACAATTCGTCAAAAGATAAAATTGGCAGTCTACTAATAGGCACACTATTACATTACAGGTATGTATACATATCATGTTCTTACCATTTATAGAGATCTTGATAACAATATGTATACTATTCACCCTATGGCCCAAGCTCATAGTACCTTATAATCCTCAATTTGGGGTAAAGAACAAAAAGAAATAGCACAAGGAAGGTAAGTGCGAATGGCTTAATGAGCTAGTGATCAACAGAGACAGAGCCAAGGGGGGGCTGGCAAGGGTAGCTGCCCCCCTCAAAATATTAAAATTTTATTTTTTACATTAAAATTTTTATAATATTATACTTTTGCCTCCTCATATTATAAAACTATATTAAAATTTTTAAAATTTTACACTTTTTCCACCTCTCAAAATATTAAAACTTCATTTTTTATATTAAAAATTTTAAGATATTACACTTTTGCCATCCTCAAATAATAAAGTTGCCTCTCCTCTTATTGAAAATGTGCCTTTTGCCTTATTATACTTATTTGTATAAATGTGTAATAAAAAAAATTCATATTTTTGATAATTTGGGATTTTGTCCCCCATAAACAAAAATCTTAGTTCCGTCCTTGGTGATCAAGGTACATGAATAGTAAAAATAATGAATATACGGTATGGAGCAAAATTAGTCTAACGTATCACAACTACAAGTAAATGTCAATGGAGCATGTTGTTAGTTAGTAACCATATTTCACGAAATCAAGAAATAGATTTGAGAAGCAATATGTTAGGTTTTACACAGTAGGAGCTAACTCCACGCCATTCTATGCCAGTGAAGAGACATCTCAAGTTTTCATTATATTTTAGGGCAAATCTCATTTTACAAAACTCAGAAATTAGATTAATTTTAAAAAATCGAGTGTACAGAAACATTTTAAGTTGTAAGGGCTCAAATTCAGATTAAAAATTAGGGATTTCATTCAGTTTCATAAATAGATTGTAAAGGAACATTTCATGAAACCAATGGGACAAGCATACCTTATAGATTCAATAATACCATAATGTTCACTTTGAGGTTAATGCCACTGTCGTCATATATGATAGAATAAGTCAGAAATTATTCTCTGGCAAAGTGGTACACTAATACGGGAATGCCAACATGACTACCTCTATCACAATATATCAACACAGGTTAGTCCATCAGACTGCCTCTATTATCAATATATCAATACAGGTTAGTCATCATGACTGTCTCTATCACCAACAAAATAATAAAAGTCAACTGACATGATTGCCTTTATCATAATATATCAACAGGGGTTAGTTTGCGAGACTGCCTCCCTTTATCACCGATATATCAATGTGGGTCAGCTAATAGTATTGCCTCTATCACCAATATAACAATATGGGTTAGCCAACAGGGTTGCTTTTATCACTCAAGGTATAAATCAACCTATGTATCCACAGTAATAATATACCATACTTGTAGTAGTGAAAATGTGGAGATACATAATAATAATGCACCATGCTCGTAATAGTGCAAAACTGCAAATGTCCAATATCCACAATAATAATATGCCATGCTCATAGCGGTACATATGTGGAGATAGATAGTAATAATATGCCATGTTCGTAGCAATACAAATCCAATAATAGTACAATAAATATATCAACTTGTCATGTTAAGCAAGTAATCGATAAGTCAATATAGAGTCTATACCAGAGTGGTAGCCATGGTGAAAATAAAAAAATATATTTTAAAATCCATTTTATTTTTCCAACACAATTGCCAATTTTAGGTAAAACAACATATATCAAGACCAACAAAGGGGTGATACGTGTTAAAATTTCTTTGATAGTTAACTTTTTCAAAACTTGTGTGCATAGGATATTTGGTTATGGGATTCAACAATTTCAGATAGGTAGAAAGTCAGGTAAGAATAGCTCAAGAGTCATGGGCAAAGAAGGATAGTTTAGGTAAACCATCAAAGTTCAACATAATAACCACACATAGCATAGAATGAATGAACAATGATTGAATCTCAACTCAAATAGAATCAAGTAACCAAGATATATTAACAAATATATGTGCTCTTTCCCCGGCAAAGAAATATAGTAATCCTCACCTAGTAAATGCAGAAGAATTTCCTTTGAAATACAACTGAGTTCATTGGCAAGAATTCTCGTGCCGCTCATCACACAAAATACTTCACTTTAGGGGGTACATTACAGCTCCAAATAAACTGAAAATCATGAGAAGTTGATGCACTACTAGAGCTCTGATTAACATCGTGTACTCGTTTCTTCAAGGATAAAACAAGGTGATAAGTGGTCTTCATAGAAAAAATACCTGTTCTAAAGTAGTGCCACACCAATTCATCATTATTCACACTGCTGCCCAAAGGTATGAAAGGATTGCTTCTCGATCCGGCTACAGATACAGAAATATCTCTTGTATCAAGTCATAATGCCAGGTCCCAGTGTCAATATCAATTAACTTGGAAATGAGTTCAGTCGCATGGAGATTTTTGGGATGAGAATAAACTCGAAATGAGGGTTGGTGAAGTTGTCATATATCATGCCAAATACGTACACTATTGTCATTCCTAATGCACCAATGAATACCCTCTCTGAGAAGCTGCAGAGTGTCCTAAATCCCTCTCTATGAGAAAGGACTGGTCCTAAAGAGCATGAAGCACATCACAATCTAGGAAATACCCAGCTTTAAAAACTTTATAGAACAATGGCTTTGTACATCTTAGAAGGCGCCAACTTTGTTTAGCCAATAAGGCCAAATTAAAAAAGAAGACAAATCTCTAAAACCCATTCCACCATCTCTCTTGCTACATCCGAGTAATTCCTAATGCAACCAATGAATCTACAGCAACTGACAATTATCCGACCAATAAGAAGACATCATTGATTTATATCTCTTATTAGTCCAACTGGGAGTTTGAAGCAACTCATTGCAAAGGTGGGAATTGCTTATGCCACTGGCTTTAAAAGAGTTTCTCTGTCTGCAATAGATCATGTTTTTTTCACTCCATCCACTGATATGATGCCATACACGCTGCCTAATATATACAAGGACATCCTTCTTCGGCAAACCTATCACAGATGGAAGGCCCAAATATTTATCATGTTTATGAACAATATTCATTTTGAGCAACTGTTGAATTTGTTGTTTACATGCATGAAGTGTGTTTCTACTAAAAACCACCGATGAATTTGCAAGGTTTATTTGTTGTCCGGAAGCTTGTTCATATATAAAATCAACCTCTCGAATATTTTGGGTAGCTTCCTCAGTTGCTTCACAAAATAAAAGTGTGTTATCCACAAATAGTAAGCGAGAGATCCTTAGTGCATTATGACATATTGATAGGCCAACAAGCTTCCTTTCCTCTTCCTTTCATCGAATTAAAGCATTGAGTGCCTTTGTACAAAATAGGAATAGATATAGGGAAAGAGGGTCACTCTAGCGCAAGCCCTATTGAGGGTTAATGAAGCCAAACTTGCAACAGTTTAGCACAACAGATTAAGAAACAATTGAAACACATTGCATTATCAAGTCAACAAACTTCAATGTAAAACCAAGTCTTCCCAAAACTCTGTGCAGAAAATTCCACTCAACCTTATCATAAACTTTGCTCATATCCAATTTGACAGCCATCTTGCCCACTTTTCCTCGTTTGGACTTCTTTATATAGTTATTAACTTCAAAGGCCACTAAGACATTGTCCATAATCAGTTGAGAAGGAACAAAAGCTGACTATGATTCAGAAATAAGATCATCCATAAAAGGTTTCAATCTATTGGCAATCATCTTAGAAGCAATTTTATAAGCTACGTTGCACACACTGATAGGACAAAATAGATTTAAATGTTCAAGCTTACTAACCCTTGGTATAAGAACAATGTGGGTTTAATTATAAGGCGAAATGCTTCTGCCCGCATTGAAGAAACCCAAGGCAAAGGACACCACCTCCCTTTCAACAATATGCCAAAATCCATGATAAAATAAAGTTGGTAGTCCATCAGGGCCAGGTGATTTCTAGGGAGACATCTAAGAAAGAGCAGCTTTCACTTCTTTAGCTGTAGAAGTCTCAAGAAGTTTTAAGTTCATAAGATTGCCAACTTTTGGAGATAAACATTAAAGCGCTGAACTAATTATTTCATCTGATGGATTGAAAGATTGAAAGAGTTTATCAAAATAACAAAGAACAACTGATTCCATCTTAGTTCTAGATTGGCACCAATCACTTGATTCGGCTTGTAAACCAGCAATAACATTGTTTCTGAACCTGGCAGAAGCTTCAGCATGAAAAAATCTAGTATTCCAATTGCCATCCTTCATCCAGTGAGCTTAGGCATGTTGATTCCACAATGTCTCCTCTTTGTCTAATAAGTCTTCCAACTTTTATTCTAAGACTAAAATGCACTGTTTGGTAAAGTCTGTCAAAGGCTGATTAGACAGATGATCCAACTTGTTTCGAATCCCATTGATCTTCTTTTTAACAAACCAACAACATCCCTACTCCAATGTAATAAACCCAGCCTGCAGTTTTTATAGAATCACAAAGATTAGAAAATTCCAAGTTAGAGTTAGAAGAAGTCCATGAATGCTCAACATGTTCACAATCAGAATGTTTCAACTAAAAAGCTTTAAATTCGAATTGTTTCTTAGCTAGTGGTCCAGAAATCGGAACAACAGTATCAAATTCAATTAGGAGAGCTGAACGGTCAGAATTTCTAGTGGAGATGTTTTTTACTATGTGGTATTGATATTTGTCCGGCCATGCCAATGTGCAACATGCCATGTCCAACCGTTCTCTTATAGTAAACAGAGATATCCAGTTGTTGCACCAAGTACAGGAAAAACCCATCAAACCTAAACCATGAAGATTGGCATCGGAGAGAGCTTCTCTAAATTCCAACACTCTAGCATAAGAGATATTAGAAGTCCCATACTTTTCGAAAGGAGAAGTAACAACATTGAAATCTCAAGCACATAGCCAAGGTAGAGAAGAATGATGTTTCAATTGGTTAAGAAGCAACCATAAATCTCCACGCTGAGACACATCAGGATCTCCATAGAAACCAGTGAATCTGAATTCTAAAGCCTCTGCACTAAGTAAAATATCAACATTGATATGGCGAGGAGAAAAAATATTAAGATAATCTTGGATGTCCTTTCACAAGAGAAAAGCCAATCCACTCAAACAACCAGCTGCATTAACTGAGACCTCGAAAGAACCAAAATTACCATGAATCTTGTTTATTTTCCTAGAACATAACTTGGTTTTGATTAAGAAAAACAAGTAGGATGACAATGGCAAATCAATTCACTAAGTTCTTGAACTGTCGAACGGTTCCCCAAACTACAGCAGTTCTAGCTTAGGTAGATCATTTGGATAGATGGGACTGTGAAGCAGTCTCCGCCGCTAAAGTTGCATCTTTCACGTCAGAAAATCCTTGAATAAGTACTCGTTTACTGGATCTGCTATCTACTTGACAAGAAAAAACATTGTCAGAAGGGCACCCTGTGTGCGAGTAATTAACACCCGTCTGCAATCAGTCGAGTTGCAGAAGGACGTTTTCTCTTTCCGGCAACAGTTGGTTTAGAAGAATCAAAGTTGATAGCAAGTAGGACTTCAACCAACTCTAGAGCAGATTCAACGAGGTTTCTGTCTGAAACTACAGGTTGGGAAGTGTTCTGCAACAAACCGAGGTCAATGGGCCCATTAGCAATACTGGAAGAGAAGATAATAGGGTTCATCTCCGTCAGGCCCACTTGTCAATTTATCGCTCAGTGTATTAAGCACTTCAACAAAATGTGCCAGCTTACTATAACCACAATCAATCTAATTCTGGGTCGTACTACTGAAATGCCAATGCCTCCCTGGATCACCGAATCATGATCAGATTCACCAATGCCTCCTTGGATCGCCGAATCATGATCAGATTCACCTGTTCATAAGTTCCCCTCTTTGTTGGCTTTGTTAGTGACACAAATATCTTCATTAAAAGATTCATTTCCTTGAGAAATGCCCAGCATATCTTCATTTCCTTTTGGATGTAAATTACCTGAAAATTTCCCAAAAACATCCACACCTTGGACATCCGTATCCCATACCTTGCCATGAGAATAACCTATCGAATGAAAAAGCGGCAGCATAGAATTAACTACAAGACCAGAAGCATTGTTACCATAGTCCCCGAATCCCATCTGATTAAAATGTAGCCATGGTCCATATTGTGCTTGACCATCAAATTTGAAATTGTCATCATATGGGATATCAAAATCTTTCTAGAGATGACCCAACCGACCACACAAATAGCAGAAATTCAGCAATCGCTTGTATTGGAATTGAACCATAAAACTTTCACCTTTTAGAACCTGCAATACACAAAACGCGGAGAAGAGGTTCAGAAACATTTAATTTAACTTTCAAGTGGAGAATACCACCATGTCAGAAATTCTTAGAATTCTAGTCAACATCTAGAAAAAAACCCAAGTCTATCTCCAATTAAGCGAGCTAATTCCATTGTCATTTTAAAGAACGAAATATCCCTGAGCAGACCCAAAAATCACAGAAATCTATATTCATGGTTGTTGGACCATCCTCAGTATTCACTTCAGTGAGAATCAAAATGTTTATCAAAAGACCACGAGGCATCCGCGGAGAACTATCTCCCTATCTTTGATGTGTTTGAAAGTGATTAGAAATTGAAATTGATTAATTTGCTTCACATCCATACTTCTTGTCGGATTCATAATTCTGGAGATGACATTACAGAATGCTTGAAAACTAAAAGGTTTGGCAGAGACCACTCGTCCCGCTAGTGACAATTCCGGGTTGGAAGAGAACTTACACGAGTCCTTATCGTTGACAAGAATTGTAGCACTTTCTTCCTCTGTCAAAACTAGGTTTTCTGTTAATTTACCAAGATCAAAATCCTTGGAAAATATAGTCCATAAGATTGAAACTGCAACAGAAACTTAAAAAAACCACCGCAGATTAAGTAAAAGAAAACTCAGAAAGGGAGAGACGAGACTCTCATAACGAGAGACCTTAACTCGGATTTTTTCATTATATAAATTGTATGGACATAATTTAAGAGCCCTATAATTTTTGCCACAATTTCAATGGAATGAAAATTGAAGATGGATCTTGAATTCAAACGACCCAAGTCACTCAACATTTCCCCCTTTTTTCTTGTTTAATGTGTGCAAGGGCCCATCTCATTTCCCAACTGAAAGAGAAAATAGAACATGGGTATTCTGGACATGCTTGGACAATAAATTGGCAGAATTTTTTTGGGTTAAATGCAATTACAACCCTTTATCTTTTTACTTTTAGCAGGCAATCTTCAAACTTTTCATTTTGTGGCAATAACACTCATTCATCTAATTTTCGTTTAGTTCTTCGTTAGATAAGAGAGTAGATTTGTCTTTGCCCTTGACAAAAACGCGAGAGATTGTTTCTACAACAACCCTGTTTTGTTCTTCTCATTCTCAGATTAAATTAAAAAAAAAATTGCTACAAAAGCAGAAGTGTACTTATCAACAACCAATGAAGAAAACAAATTTTCAAAGAAACATATAATCCAAGTCTCTATATTCTAAGAAATCCCTCGTCTTTTACCAAGGTTTCCATCTCTTTCTCTCATTCTCGTTGTTGTTTGTTTGTTTCATACATATTTACATCCATTTTCCTAAATGCTTGTAGTTTGTTTTCTTGATTGTTTTTGTCCCTTTGTAGTATTTTTAGATATATAATCTCTTATTTTGTTAAGTAATTTCTTAATATTTTCTATTATTTTGAATTTCTGATTGCAATTTTTTTCTATGAAGTATAATGAAAATTACTAGTGTATTTTTTTTATTCTATTGCATAGTTTGGATTTGTACATTATTTAATATGGTTGGTTAACAAATCAATATTTTAATGCTAGATCTAATTTTTTGTTGCAAAATTTACAGAATGAAAGTAAGCATTATTATTCACTTCTTGGATGATGCTATTGGCATTCATATTGTGGAAGTGAATGATTATAGTTTTACAAGATTGCTTGATGATTGTTGTCAATTGGTGCCAAAAATTGGGAAGTAAGCTATGCTCCACGTTTGGAATGTTATGTACCACAAAGTAATGATTTAGTGAGCCTCGAACATGAAAATGATATGAAAACTTGTTTTGCCATGTATACTGACTTGGGAGAAATTGTAATTCATATCAAACTGACCTTTGGTGGAGCAAATTCTCAAGTAACTCAAGTGGGACTAGAATAACTAAGAGATCATGGGGTACAGATAGATGGCACAGAACAAATATCTGGTGATAATGAAGAGCAAGATGGTTATGATTATGTATTTTATTGGAGTGACAATGACAATAAGAGGGGTGAAGGTAGAATTAGAGATGATGATAATGATAATGGTGATAGTGACTTATCAAACTATGAATTAGAGGATAATGATAAGTTTAAGGGATTAAGTGATAATGAAGATGCAGATAAACAAAGATTGAGAATCATCAATAATGATATGGTGGAAAACTATTTTAAACAAACTGATGGTCCTATAATATTGGAAGAGGGACAAACATTTGATGATGTGAATCATTTCAGAAAAGTGTTGAAGGAATATGTTATCTAAGAAGATTTTCCAATTAAGAGGATTAAGAATGAAAAGACCAGAGTCACTGTGAAGTGTGATAGGTCTTCGGATTGTACTTGGAGAATCCAGGCATCACCTCTGGGGTTGATAAGGTAACTTATAAAATTAAATCTTACAATCCAATTCATACTTATGACCCATTTGGTTTTTCTACCAAAGAAGTTTCATCTACATGGATTGCAAATAAAATGCACGATGAATTTGAAGACAACACTAACTGCAATATTTCTACACTTGGGTGCAAATTAATAAGAAAATATGGTGTGAAGGCTAGTATTTGGCAATTGTATAGAGCAAGGAGAAAGGCTCTTGATAAAATGGTTGGAAATCATAAAACTAGCTATGCAAGAATTCTAGATTATCTTGATTTTCTGAGAAAAAAAAAATCCATGAATTTTAATTGGTCTTCAGTGTGATGGATCAGATATTTGCAACCCAAATTGTCAACCTACATTCAAGAGGTTGTTTGTAAGTTTTTCAGCACAAAGGGAAGGCTTTATAATAGGGTTGAGGCATTTCATAGGCATTAATGGTTGTTTTTTAAAAGGTCCATATGGGGGCCAACTTTTAGTTGCAGTTTCCTTAAATGCAAATTTTGGTATTTTTCCGTTAGCCTTTGTTTTTGCTAAAGTGGAATTAGAAGATAGTTGGTTTTATTTCTTGACCCTGCTTAATGACTACCTTGGAGATTCCAAGTGTTTAACATTTATGTCGAACAAACAAAAAGGCATTCTCAATGCTGTGGAAAAGATATGTCCATTTGCTTCTAATAGATATTGTGCTAGACATAGATATAATCAAAGCTATTTATCTTGGCCCTAAGTTGAGAGGGCTTTATTAGAAAGCAGTAAGGGCATCAAATGAGATAGATTTCAAGGAGACTATGGAAGAAATTAAATCCATGAATAAGGAAGCTTGGAAATGGTTGATAATTGATGAGCCAAAGCATTAGTCTGTACATGCATTTGATAAACATGTGAAAATTGATCATGTCACAAACAACATGACTGAGTTTTTTAATGCATGGCTTAGTACCAGCAGACAATTGCCTATTCTTTCCCTCATGGAGTTTGTTAGAAGAAAAGTGATGAAGAGGTTTCATAACAGGTTTGAGAAAGGCACTTCTTGGGATTTTGAAGTTTCTCCTATAGTGAGGAGAAAGCTTAATCAAGCTAGAAAAATGGGTAGACATATCTAGGGGCTGTCTAATGGAGATGAATATGAAGTAGATAATGATGGTAGAACTTATTTGATTAACTTGAAAAATTAGATGTGTAGCTATGGGCTTTGGCAAATTAGTAGATTGCCATGTAGACATTCAATGGCTTGCATATACAACAAGCAAGTTGATCCAGTGAACTATCTTCATCCCTACTTTACTAAGTTAGTATACTTAAAGACTTATAGTGGTAAAATTGCTACTATTCCAGATCAATCAGCTTGGCCTGTCATAGAACATCTAATTATATAGCCCTCAATGCAAAAGATAAATAAACCAGGCAGGCCTAAAATTAATAGAAGAAGAGAAGTTGGTGAACCAACTAGAAAGAACAAGAGAAGAATTGTGATACATTGCAGTACTTGCCATGGAGTTGGACATAATCAAGCTGGTTGTCCCTAAAACTCAAAGAATGAAACTAAGCATAACAGAGCGAGGGCTAGAAAGACTAGATATTCTTCTAGTACTACACAGGTTTTATTTATTATTTGTACAAATTTTAGTTCTAGTTTACTGCTATAAATTTCAATACTTGATCTTTTGCTCTACATGTTATAAATGATGCTATCATTACTTAACATTCAACATCCTAGAGTTTTACTACACCTAGGTATAATGATAATGGCAATATTATTTTAACATGCTATAGAATTTAAAGCACTGATCTCAAATGCATATTTTCAATTTTAGCTTCACTTTAGCGTATTCAGTAGCCAGGGGTGCAATGAAGTTGAACTATCTTTTGAATATACTTGCAGACATTATTTTCCTTTGTCAAAGCCTCCCAAGGCGTTACACATTTTTGCTTTTCAAGGAGCTCCTTATATAGTGTTAAACACTTTATATAACTTTGAATTATCTTTTGTTCCTTTAGATATGGGATTCTTGAAACTTTATTATCATTTTGTCAATTTATGGCATGTATGAGATAATGCTTCATTTAATTTCTTTAGCATCTTAAAATCTTCATACACTGCATGCATACACATCAGAATTTAATATTGTTTGCTATTGAGAGATTATTTTTCTCATATTTGAAATAATACTTGTGTGGATTTGTAGAGTTGGCAATGGCTCTTAGGTGCAAGAAAATTGAAGAAAATCTTTTTGTTGTGTATTTGATATTTCACAAATTAGAGCTTCTAAAAAATCCAAAAGTAAATGTGGCAAAGTTCATTAATGATATATTTGTTGTGTTGACGCCTTGCTATGAATGCTGATACTTTGTCATTGGTTTGTTTTATTTTTCTTTTGCACCCTTTTGTTCTCCTGGCGATCCTTTTATTTTCAAGTTTCTGTGCTTTGTGGTTCCTAAATTTGTATCACCATTGTTTTAGTTTGTTCTATTTTACATCTTTTTGTGAGCTGATTTTTATTTGATTCATATTTCATTTTTTTTTTCACTTGATAATGGGTGATTTGAGAGTTACAATGTGCATTTAAGTATAAGATTGTTACTTTTTGATTAAATAATACTCTTCAAAGTAGTGATGAAAGACTAAATTTGTTGGCTTGATAATTTTTGATCATGTTAGTGCCACAATCTTCTTTAGGTTTAGAGGGGGCCACACATTCTTGAAATAAATGAGTCTGATTCAATTGTCTAATTGGATATAGTTTGTTGTAATCTTTTGTTTACTGAAGTAATATTTCCTGGTAGAGTTTGATTATTCTTGTGCACTAAACAATTATTATCTTGTTATTTTTTATAAAATAAAATTAGATTGATATTTACAATTATCACATATGTAAAATAATTTTTATTTTTAATAAAATTTCATTATTATTCAAACATAATTTTATTTTCAATAAGATTCCATTTTCAAGTGCCTAGTGATATTATGTTGGAATAATACAAATAAGATGAAAATGATAGTGTCTTTTGGCATCATTTGCAACATACACTTGGGCTAACGTGGAGGCATAGTTGGACACAATCAAGTTGTTACTGCAAGCCAATAACATTATAAAGGATATTTTCGTCATTCAATTATTTTTTAACAGAAAAATGGATGAAATTTGGATGAAAGGGTGTCATTGCCAAAAATTAAAATTTTAAGGGTAGTCGGCCAAAAGTAAAAAGATGAAGGGGTTTGGATGCATTTAACTTGAATTTTTTTTTTTATATCTTTTCTTCACAATCTGTAGGACCCACATTGACCTTGGCCAATTAGGGAAAATATTGATAGCAGCTAATTTCCATTATGATAGAATAAAGGCTAAGCTTTAGCAGTTAGCATCAATAAAAGAGAAGCAACTTGTACGCCCTGCACGACAATACGAATTCCTTCTTTTGTCTTTTCCTTTTTCTTTTGTCAATATCCTTCCTTTTCTTTTTTTTTCTTTTTCTTTTTAGAAAAATAGGTTCCCATATTGTTTTGATCTTCATAATTTAATAGCATAGGATTGATCCTCAAGCTATTCTCAAACTTGGTAAAACGATCATAGAGATTGTAGCTTGCCAGGAAGAAGATATCTCCAACAAACTTTTTGGCAAGTTTGTGTCTGTCCTTCCTATTTAATTAAGGGGAAGAGTTTTGCAATCCCCTTCTTTAGCATCTTGAAAAGATTGGTGATTTTTCATTCTTTAGATATTGATAATAGCTATAAGAAAAGACTTCAAAGTTTAATTTTTATGGTTAATAGTGAAGAAGAGCAATCAATTTCTCCTCAAACCTTTCTTTTTTATTAGCTCAAAAGAATCAAGCAAAAATCATCACAGCCCCCATACGTCGAATAATGTAAGCAATCACCAATAACCACTATCAAAATTTTACATGCGTGCGCCCGCACACACAAACACCCCAACTCAGAACAGAATGCTGATAGTGATAAAATAGAGGTCTTGTTTTCATATAAGGATTGGCATTTCCCGCTGCTTTCATCTTTCTTTAAGAGCATTTAACATATTATTTTTTTAATAAATAACTAAAGAAGTCAAAAGGAATACATATAGTTTTCTCTTGTTGTTGGCCCACACTACTAAATTGATTTTATAAACTCTTCTCGTATAAATTTGCACAACACCTATTGGTGAATTTTTTCAAGAGAAAACACTTCCAACATTCCTAATCCTTTGTTTCTTTTATGCAGGTTTCATAAGCCTTCATTAGTGATTGATGGCTTTATTGCTTCATCACAATTGCAGTTTATTTTGTGATAGGTTGATATAATCCATTCTCTTCCCATTTTTTTTCCTTTATTTTCTTTTTCTTTAACCTAATAAATTTTGTTATCTTCTTTTTCATACCACCTCTTCATCAAAATAGTTTTAGTAAAGCCATGAAGGTTGATATCAAAGACTATAGCAAACCAACTCCATGCATCGTGGTTCGAAAGTGATGAAGACTCCTCCAAAGTTAAAAGCACTACCTTGTGTGTTTACAAAGTAGTCATGGATGCTCAATTCTCCAATGCTCGATCAAACCGCTTTATGCATGCTGCTAAATGGTCCAAGAAGACAACTAAAGAGATGATCGATCAGCATTCTAGAGTTCCTGCTCATTCTACAATCTTACTACTGAAGTCGTCACTTTATGAGATTAGAACCACGCATGCAAAATTCTTACTTCAGAACCATCTCAGCATCAATAAAGGCTCACTTAGGATTCCACTATCCAAGTTTGATGTGGTATCCTTTCACACCAGCTATTGGGAGTGGGCAAAGGCTGTGCTGGGCCATCATGCAAACATTCTTAGTCGATTTAAGATTTTTGCAGTTGTTCATGCCTCTCTTTTCATGTACGTCTGCAATAAAAATATCATTTAAGCATTTCTTGAGTTATGGTGACTTTCTACAAACATGCTGCTTACTGCTATTAGAGAACTATCAATCTCTTTGTGGGATCTTCATGGACTTTGTGGATTGCTAATACATGCAAATTTCTACGATAAAGTTGTCCCAACTGCCAAAGAGCTGCTTGGTATTGGTTCTTGCCAACCTTTTTTGTTGCCAAGTTGCAAGTATTTACTATTAGATTAGCTTTTAGTTTAGAAGCTCAACCAGATACACATAATCACCTTCAAAGTTATCCAAAAAGAGATTTGTCAAGCTAAGGGTATCTTGCAATCCTTGTGGGAATATCAACATGTCTCATATCAACATGTCTCTTTTGACATGCTTCCAAAAGTATAATGAACCATTTTAGTTTTGGAGTTCAAAGAAGACATTAGGGATGAGGCTTATTTGGCTGTCTTCCTTTCATGTTGGATATGCAACTTTGTTTTGCCATATTGCAGAATTGATAAGGTATGTGCTTCTATTTTCAAAGTTTGAAGTAAAATGCCTCATGGAGATTACTTTTCTTTAGCAGTTCCCATATTGGTAAGGATCTATCAGGGTTTGAGAGAGATATTTGCCTCAAAGAGTTGAAGTAAGTCCACTGCTATCTTTTCTATTCATTACATATATAACTAGATTGGATGCTGTTTTCAAACACATTTTCCATTCAAACTTGAACCAGTTAGAGCTCAAATGGCAAAGTATGTAGGAGAGAATATGGCCAAACATTTTGAACTTGCAGGGGCACACAAATTATTTAATAACATTAACCCTTCAAAGTTTCAAAACTTGTGCATACAAGGGTAAATCTTAATGACAAATGATGCAGGCATATCTAACACTTACGAAAACCTTTTCATGACTTTGCAGTCTAGCTACTTGATATTTCGGAGTGGAGTAACATAAATTATTGAAGCATATAGTCCTCATTATTTCTACTAATAGTATGGTTTTTATCCAGATATTCTTGGCATCCTAATGGAAGAGATTCTTAGTTGTGAGTTAGTTGAACTTCTTCAACTTTGGCAATCTTTCTCTTTGTTGGGCATGTCCTCCAAGCTAATTGTGCCACGTAGTGCTTCTTCATCACTTTTGGCCACGAAGTAATATGCTAATTGGTAGGTTGAACATTGGAAGGCTTATTTGGGGAAAAGCACAAAAATCATTCTCAAATTTAATCAACCCAGAGATGTAAATCCTAAGAGATCTCAAAGGACTTCAAGATAGGGTTCCAAGGATGGCAAAGTTGCCCATTTCCCCAAAATTCAACTGTTGGTGTGGAATTAACAAAAGTGCTTTCTGAAAAGCAATAAACTTTTTCTGCGTACTCAGTTCCCAAGCTTGTCCTCACAGCCAGTTCAACCAAAGAAAATAAAGTGATTTCTATCTTATCACTCTCAAATGATGAATCTAGCAACCAATACAAGTTCAAAAGGCAATCAAAGGTTTTTGACTTATATAATATTAGTGTGAATTCAACATTTTTTGTAGATGTGCCAACTTCTTCATTGCTTTTAGAGGAATTAGTAGAATATGTATATATGCTCATTACTATTATTTTTTAATTCTTTTACATTACTATTCTCTTTCACCCATTTTATATCTTCTTTCTTTTTTCTTCTAGCTTGCAAACCTTGAGGAAGAAATCTCCATCACTTGTAAAAGATAGGATGGGCTTAATAAATGGAATCGATCCTTTTAGCTTATGTGGAAAAAATACTACTTTCCGTCTTTTTGGTAAACATTCATCAATTGTTTCTCTTCATGAAAGTTATAAAATTGAGTCCTCTTGCAAGTATCTAATGATATTACCTATTTTTATTGCAGAGAGGTTGCTTGTTGAGAAGAATGTGCCTAAGAAGCCCAATAAGACAGTTGAAGCTCCATCATGGCTATTTCTACATGCCAAAGTTTTTGAATTCTATTGTCGAGTTATAAAAATTGAAGCTAAGTAGATACTGATAAAATTTTATTGGGAACGAATATGCCAGAAGGATATCATCTTTGGAGGGCCATTTAAAGTCTTTTTTTGGGGGTACTTCTAGTTACACGAAGGTCAAATTAAACTCAATCTGGAGAGAGACAAAAGAGACTCATGAGAAAGCACTTTTTTTTTGCACAACAAAATCTTTCTAAGGTTGAGGCAATGGAAATTGAACGAGTTGAGGAGGTGGATAGTTTGAAACTAGAACTTTTCCAAATCAACGAGCAGCAAGAAAAAATGAAGGCGTGCTTGGTTGAATTGAAACAACAAAGAATAGCTTATAATCTTATCACTCCTTAAAGCTAAAGAAAGCCCATCCACCATTCAAAAAGAAGTAGCCACCAAGAGGGAAGAAATCTCAAAGCTCAAAGCACTCTATTTTTTGACTGACAATGAGGCTGAAGCTTTGAAGAGGATGGAGGCATTACTTGAAGAATCTTGCTATGATCTAGCTGCCTTTAACTTATTTACTCGAGCACTTAGCTTCTTAGTGCTCCTTTTTGTTTTTTAAATAATTGATGTAAAAAAATATCTATTTTCATATGTAATAAAAGTTCTTTTCTTTTCATCAATCTTTTGCTTACTCTTTTTCTATGTTCTATATTTTGCACTTTTCTCATTAATACCAACTAATTAAAGATCAAACGTATGGTTTCAATAATTGAATAATCAAATGAGCTGGCTTAAACTTACAAATAAATTAGGTATGTTTAAGACAAACCAAGCTTATTTAAAGACATGCCTGGACTGAGAAAATAAATTCCTAGTCGCCTGTGTAACCCATAAAGAGGATCATGTCATCACATAGTTTATTTTTTTTCTTTTTTGTTTTGAGGAGAGGCCGTACATAATTTATACTTATGCGGGTTAAGAGTATCTATAACTTAGCTACCTTAGATGAGATAAAGTATTTCTACATTTTAACCACACGAATTACTTTCAGTGGAGTGGGTTAGTAGTTTATCCATATGCACTACTATTAGTGGGTACCATACACAGTTTATACTCGTGTGGGCCAAGAGTAACATGCAGTTTATACTCGTGTGTCAAGGAGCAACATGTAGTTTAGGCTCATGACTTCTTCATGAATAATAGCTCTTTTGGAAATTGCCATTTAGGGGCCCAATGCATTGCTCGTCTTTATTGACCAATTTATAGCATCATTTGTGTAAGCTTCTTTAACAACATAAGGGCCATCCTATTTTGATATAGGCTTATTTCTCATTTGCTGGGTGATAGTAATTAAACTCCTCACTACCAAGACCAAATCTCCAACTTAGAATGATCAAGGGCAAACTTTCTTGTTGAATGCTTTTGCCATGTGAGCTTAGTAGCATTCAACTTGTTGTCGAGTTCATACCTTTTTTTCATCTTTGAAGATGTCTGAATCAGCTACATGATAGCATGAGTGAGGCTTATTATCTTTTTCATCATAGCGTTGCACATTGTCTATAGTTTCTACTTTCTAAAATGCAATCTTCCATTTAACTCTACCATTTTTCTACCTTATATCCAAGATAGTTCATGGGCTCCAAGAAACCATGTTCTACAAGCCTTTGCGATTCCTCAATAAATTGACCTTGAAGTTGGTGACTTAGCTCTTTCACAATACTCATATAAAGTGTGTCGAAGGTAATTCCAATTTCATTTGATTTTGGGGCACCCTTGTTTGATTAACCATCATGTTTAACGATGTAATGTTCAACTATCAAAGGTCCACCTGTAGTAATAAGCAAAACTGATGGTTTGCCCCCATGTGATCAAGCTAGATGAAAAGTGAGATTATTACTCACTGGTTCTGAAGTTGTTAACTCATCATTAGCTATGTTTCTTATTTGGTGCTGTGCATTGAACCTAAATTGATTGAACATAGAGCTTCGCAAATGATGATTTGCAGTGAATCAGCTATGAACAGAGTAACACGACTAAGTCTTTTGAAAATAAAAGTGCAAGCCATGAGTTTACCGAGTTGGTCAAAGAAGAAAACAAGATGATTGCTTGGATTTTGAATTTTACTAGGCTTACTTTTCTCGTTTTTATCTTTTTCAACAACAACAAGCTGCACATTAGCATATTTGCCCTTTTTCCTCAAACATATCCTAACTGGCTCAACAGAGGCAAACTCTAATCCATTCTTAGGTTGATCAATATGAAATGCTTGCTCTATCAAATTTTGTTAGGTTTCATTAAGGCCATGGATCTTTTCACCAATTAATTTTGGTTTTAGTTCATCCAACCTAGATGGATCAAAAGTATCATAATTTGCTTGAGCAAGAAGATGATGTGCTTTAGGGCCATATATTCCTTGAATGTCTTGATGTTAAGTACTACTAACTGATGTCCTAGTAGGGGCTAGTAGATTCAAATTAGTGAGGGGCATGGTCAATTGTTTGATAACATAATCATCCCTAAATTACTTTTGAATGATAGACCCTTTCTTGAAACTTTTCGAGCTTACTGATGCAATCTTCTTCCCTTTGATGAGACAATTGGTTGGAACTTTTGCAGATCATGTCCCTAATTCTAAGTTAAGATCTATCTAGAGCTTGAAATCATCAAAGTGTGTTTTCATCTCAGTGAATGGCTTTATGTTTGTATTGACTTTTATCATTTCTTCATTGTTTCAATACTTGAAATATTGGTGAAAAGTAGAAAGAACTACTCCATTCTCATCTAACCATGGTTGTCCTAACAACAAAAAATAGGATGTTGTTGCATCAATTGCATGAAAAAAAGTGCTTGCTGGTAGTTCCCTAATTGTGAGGTCTATGTGGATCATGCTAATGGCTCGTTGTCCTAATTGTTAAAACCTTGAACGGTCAAACGGTACATAATATACTTTCTGCAACAATACCTAATTCTTTCATGATAGATATTGGCATGATCTTATGTGTATATTCTCCATCAATAAGTATGCACTTAACTTTTTTCTCTATGAATAAATTTAGAGACATAGAGGGGTTGAATCCTAGCAACAAATCTTTATTTGTAAATATGATAGCAACACAACAATGAGTAAAGTGTTGGCTTTCCACTCCATTAGACAATAAACATCATTTTGACCTTCTGCTAAAAAAATGTGTAGGAAGAAATCCATATAGTTATGGGATCTCACTAGCAACTTCTTAATGAATTTCTTGAATTAGCAGAAAGAGCTTTCAGATTTCTCGTTAACTTCAGTTAACGACACTTGATGGGATGTAATTTCTCAAAGATTGATGGGTGAACCTAATGAACATGTCACCTATATCTCTATCAGTGTATCACAAGAATCTACGTACCATTATCTTTAATTTCAGCTATAGGACTTATATCCAGCTTTTGCTTTTTATCAGTTAATTTGAACAAAATTGGATTTATACTTCCAAATTGAGACATCTTTGGTGCACCCATGAGTATTGCAAGCAACATTTGCGATAATTATGACACTAGTAACAATTGCATCTGTTGCATCTTCAGTATCGAGAACTATCTTACCATTTTTTGCTAATGTCATGATTTTCTCTTTGACCATAAAGCATTTTCTATAAGATGGCTAACAATTCGATGATACTTGAAGTATTTTAGGTCATTCACCTTCCAAACTTCTTCAGGACATTTTAGACCAGGTAACTTAACCATTTCTTTTTTCTAATAGCTTATCAAAGATTTGAGAGACATTAGGAAATGGATACTCCTTTTCTTTCAATTCTTTCAATATAGGCTGGCACTTTTAATTTGGCACACGTTGATCCTCAAGCTTTTCAACTCTACTTCTTGTAGAGATTTTGACAGGAGCTACTTTAATTGCATTGATTCCTTCATAGTAGCTACTTTTAATTCTATATCATGAGCACAAGTAATCGATTCTTCAAAACTTTAGGGCTTAATCTTTTGAAGGATATAGATAAGCCCCCAGTGCATCTTTTGGATACACATTTCTATTGCTAAAATATTTGATAGCTTATCCTCACAATTCAGATTTAATGCACGCCAACGATTGATGTAGTTAACAATTGGCTCATCCTTCCACTGTTTTGCATTGGTAAGCTCAATCATACTTATGATATGATGGGTACTACAGAAGCAGTTCAAGAACTCTCTTTCCATTTCTCCTCAATTGTCAATGGATTCAATCTTTAACTCAATGCACTAATCAAATGTTGCAATTATTGAAAGGATAATGTTGCAATAGAAGTTGTAGAATGGTTGGATTTCTGCATAAAATCATGCCTGAGTAATGCTTCATCTATTTGTTTCTCTTTTTCAACATGGTTCAGAGAGGATAAGCGATTTTTGGTAGACTCCTTAATGTTCAAATGCTTTATTTTGCTCATCAATTGAGCGATTTGGAGGTTTCTATCTTCCATAATCTTCCAAAGATTAGCAATAGCTTGAGATATTCGGGCAAGTTGTTCGTCCATTGTAGTTGTTTCAGTCACCATCGCAGGCAGCACAACAAAAAGAGATGATTCAAAGTCGATCACTATAGGACTTGCGGAGTTCAAGCTATCTCATAAAGTGGCATCAACAATCTTGCCCTTGGTGGAAGATTGACCAGCTACAACAATAATATCCATAACATTTTTCTATCCATAATGGTGACTTGATTCTTCTTGGTTGCCATGGTGCGTTTGGGATTGATGATTGGGACTTTGTTGTACGAGGTAGAGATTGGTCCACTGAGTGTGCTAGAAATTTGTTCTCACAAATTTGGAGTCTGCAAAAAAGAATTATAAGACAAGAAAAATATGGGCAAATTCAATATTTATTGAAAATAAAAGTGGTTACAATCTTTAGAAAGTATCACAATTAAAAACTAATTCCTTTTACTCTTTTCATGGAATACGATTTAAGGGCTTGGTATTTGTTCTTGAATCAAATGCGTAATTTCCTCCTAAACTTGTGGATGAAATCACAAACTTTCTTGAAATTAAATATTTTTTTTGATATCAAGGTCTTCAGAATTTGGATTCTTTTGAAAAAGATGTAGAACCCTTGCAGTTGTAGCACTTCTTTATGGCAAGAGCCCGGACTTGAGAGCTTGATGCTTGAAGTTCTTGATATGTGAATTTCATTATGTGTGGTATGTCTCCTAGCACCCACCCCCTTTTATAGGCTCGAGTTTAGGGTTTTGACTCAGAGCTTTAGCTCCCCCTTGGACTTAAACACCACTTGAGATGAGCTTAACTTACTAATGGGCCACATTTAAACATATTTCGACCCATTTTGCTAATCCAAAATAAATAATAATTCTATAGATTGACCCATTTTATAAAGTCTAAATTTATTATAGACTTTAATTAATTGAGACCCAAATCAATACCCAATTTAGTTAGATTGTCAAATGGTAATTTATCTAAATACAATTCTAATGTCAACATTCATATTTTCACTTACTTTCTAGTCAACAATATTACATCTTTATATACGAAAGAAATTGAAAAACCTCAGTTACGTGCTTTTTTTACCATAAAAGTATTCTTTGATAATTGTAAAAAATGCCTTATAAATTTATTGTATATACCAAACAACGCCTACTATTAAGGTTTTGGTGAAATATATCTTAATATACTTCTGATTTTGCTGTGAAGCTAATTATGCTCATATTTTGTTAATCTAATCAATATGATTCACAACATACAGAGGGTGCATATTTAGATACATAAAAAGGGCAAAATATAATAACATATTATTTATAAAATACAGTCTACTACAAAAAAATTGGCATTTAATGGCACTAACTTGGTGATATTTTATAATATAATGGCACAAAAAAGTATTATGGTGATAGTTGTAAAAGAATACCACTATAATTTAATATCTGTAAAAGAATGCCACTATAATTTAATATCTATAAAAGAATGCCACTACAATTTAATATTTAGTGGTATTTGATTTTAAATAACAAATAAATTAGTGACATTTGATTGAAACTACCAAGATAAATGTATTTCAAGGACATTTAATTAGTGTCAATAATTTGTTTAAGAAAAATGCCATTAATATATAGTTATAGTGTCATTCGAAGAAAAATATCATAAGGTATTCAGTGACGCTAACTTAGTGTCAGTTATAGTGTAATGACACACAAAAGTAATATGGTCATAGTTAAAAAAAATGTCATTATAATAAAATATTTAATAGCATTTGATTATTAGATGACATATAAAATAATGCCATTTGATTTAACATGCCTACAAAAATATAATTTGAAGGCATTTAACTAGTGCCACCAATTTTTTTTAAAAAGTGTCCTTCATATTTATTTATGGTATCACTTAGAAAACTTAGTGACACTAACTAGTGGCATTTGGCAGTGTAATGACACACAATAGTATGGTGATAACATTGAAAAATGTCACTCCAATACAATATATTAGTGACATTTGATTAATAAGTGAAAAAAAAATAGTGACATTGGATTGAAAATGTCAATATAAATATATTTGCAAGGCATTTAAGTAGCGCCACTAATTTTTTCTTAAAACCTTTCACTCATATTTATTTATGGTATCATTTATAAGAAGTATCGTAAATTATTTAGTGGCACTGATTTGATGCCGTTTTACAGTATAGTGGCGCGTTATAACACAGAGATAGTAATAGAAATCCCACTATAATATAATACTTAGTAGTAATTGATTAGTAAATATTATAAAAATGTAATTTTATTGGAATTACTAACATCACTATATGCTAAAAGCTTTTAACTAGTATGACTACTTTTTTCTTAAAAAAAAAACTCATAATTTAATTATGGTGTGACATGAAATAAATAAAACAAAAATAGAGTATATATAGTTATTAACAACTATAAAATTTATAATTGTATATATTATCATAATGTATTGATTAAATTAACTACTTAATATATTTTAATGTGTCAACTAAATTAACCATATTTTTCAAGAAGTATAAAAAATTTAAGTTTTAGCCCATTTTTTCTCCTTTACATTGATTTTTTTTGAATATTTTCTATTTAAATTTAATGTCTCACGCTTTTTCAAATATACTATTTAATAAAATAGTTTTTAGCATATATTTAAATAATTGATAAAATATGCTTTTAAATCATAGAAATATAATAATATTTTTTAAAACTTTATAATTAGCCTTTGGTAGGTGGCTTTTATCGTATCTTTCCAAGTAAGATATTGCAGGTTTGAGTCTTATACAAAATAATTAGATCATGTTTGAGTCTAATATATAAGATGCTAGAGGCAGATTAAGATGCCACTTAAAAGAATTTTTTTGTCATTTAATTTAGCATGTTATTTAATTAATTATGTAACACCCCTATAATTTGTAATATTTTAATATTTCATCTAAATATTATTTTGGGAAATTTATTTAATATTTGTGAAATTTCAAAAATTTTGTAGGTCAAAATGTAATTTTTAAAGATGTAATTGCACTATTTATTTAATTATGAGGGGTTAATGTCTAATTTTATCACATTGAGGGACCTAGTGTGAGGTCTCATGAAATTGATGGCTAATTTGACTTTCACCAAAACTTTTTGAGCTCAATTGCATAACTTAAAATTTCCAAGGACCAAATTGTAAAATAGAAAATTTTGATTTAATAAAACAATCAAGTAGCAGCATTTCTTCATTTTCTTCCTTCTTCAACCTTTTTCTTTTTCCTTCTCCTTTTCTCTCCACCACATGACCACCACTACCCTGCACACTCCACCGACAACAACCCTTCTCTCCACCCCACACCCCAATCGTGACCACCTTCCCTCCAACTCTCTAAAAACACCACCAGGCATGGCTGATAATCACCAAAGATGCGTGGTGGAGGAGATCGAAAGAGAAAACTCAAGGAGGACAATTGGGTTTTGACATTTTAGGCATCCATCGGCGAGTCTAAAGGTGCTTTGAGTAGCACTCGATGAGGAGAATCACGTGGGAGCTTTGCATGGTAGTGAAATGCAGCAAAAAGGGTGAAAACTGACGGTGGAGCTAAGGTAGTTTTGACACTTTAAGGCGGTGGTTGACCTATTTTCTGGCAAAAAAATAGAAAACTAAGGGTACCAGTGGAAAGCTTTTGGTGAGAGGTGTTGAACAGCGATGGTGTTGTACTTTTCAATAGTGGTGGTGTCGTGGCAGCCAAGAGACATAATTTTTATCTCATCCCTAGGAGTGCATGCACGCAAATGGATTGTTGAAATTCCAGCTCATTTGTGAGATATTAGTATATGACGATGATATATATGTGATTGCATGTGTGTATATACACATTCCAATCATTGCTAAATCTTGTATTCTCGTATATTTTGATAGAAATAATCGATCAGGACACCCCTTCATAAAAACAGAACAACTTTGATCGATCTAATGAGCCTAGTGAATTTAAATGGTATTATTTCATGTAAATTGTAGGTTATATAGTATATTAAGTGTAGAAAACCCTAATTTTATGTAACCATGATTTAATTGACTAAAGTTTAGATTTTATTGGTAACTGAATTGCTATGATCAATATCGAGTATCAATAGGATAATCGCTCAGCATTAGGGGTTGTTATTGGTTTGATTCTAAGCGTTAGTGATCGTTAGGGTTGAACATGGATTTTGATATAAGGTTATTCTTTTGAATAGGTGATGAAAGATTTGAACCTAAGGACCAATAGAGTTTGACTGTATCGCTGACGTGAGTAAGGTAAGGATCCACATACCTAGTAAATATTTGAGTAAAGCAATGTTATTGTGATCGAACCCTGTGAGGTTTAGTTAATTTGATACTTGCTTTTGCTATTTTTTCTATTATCGATTAACTATTGAACCCTTTGAGGTTCTACTGCTTGATATTTGATCTGATTATTGTTATTGTTACTTTACAACCCTGTGAGGTACTATTATTTTATCTGTCGCTCATTGAATATCATTGTCTATCGTAATTGTTGAACTTCTGGATAGTATCATTATCAAATGTGTATCGAAACCATATGGATCAACCGCTTGTCTCTATTATGGTACCATGAATAATTTTATGTCTTATATGTTATTGTATCGACTGAACTGTATCTTATACTGTTGTTCGCTGTGTTGGCTTTCCTTGATCAATTATGTCTGTCATTGTCTACCATACCGATTTTATTGAAACTCTATCATAAAACTCATTGTTCTGTCATGTTGTCATATTTAACTGATTGATTGATCTATCTGAAAAGCATGTGTATAGGAGAACTATTGGCCAAATGCCTTGCCAAGCTATTACGCTTGAGCCACTGTAATGCCAAGCTGTTATGCTTGAGCTACTATTATCGCCGACCTGTCATGCTCGAGCTACTGAACTGATTGTTACTGTATTAAACCAAACTATTATTGTACTATTATGGATGCATAAGGATGTTATGATATGCTTGATATATTTGATTTATTAACTTGTATATGTGGTTGGGTTTGCTATCCTTGTACTTGTATTTTGCTCATAGAGCAATAATGCTGGAGTTGTATTTCAATCTAGATCAAACTGATGTTTTGGGAAAACGAGCCACATTTATGCCTCTTAATTGTGATCAGTTGGGATGTCCCTAAACCTTTCAAGCAAGATCGGTTGAGATGATCAGGCTGTTGAGTTGATGGTTACAGCCTTCGACCTAGTACTTGCTAGTAACTTGATTTCCCTTATTGTTTCTTTAGGCTTTGACTTGTCACCCTCATTTTAAACTATTACTGATTGATATCTATAATCCTTGATATCCAAATTGGTCATGCATTGCTTTACACTATCCTCATTGAGTCTTTATGATTCAACCTCGTGTATTACTCGTCTCTATTTAGATAGGTATGAGATAGGAGGAGATGAGGATTGACAGCCTAGTCAAGATGAATTATTTTGGAGCTTGTTTATGCTTATGTATATATGACCACACTTGTTTTGCTAAGAGATGTTTTTATATGTCATGACTACTGACAGACTTATGGTTTGTGTATATGAATCATGGTGTTAGTGATGATATTTTGGTTTGAATGCTATTGAACTTCTTATTATGGTATTTAGTACTTTGATATAGCTTCTGCATTTGGGTTAAAGCATATAGTAAGATTATGATGCTGTTGATGTTGTTGTTGAATTGCAAAAATTTTTATGGGCTTATAGATTGGATTGATGCATGCTTACGGAATGAATTGAAATAGTGCCTTAGCTTAGGTATTATCCCGAGAGGGGGCGCAACAAATTTTATGGCATGCAAGTATATATATCACCTAAAGGAATCTTTTGCGGTAATTTAACATCACTATATGCATTTTTTGTGGCATATTAACATATCATTTAAAACAATTTTTGTGACATTTTAGCATGCTATTTGTTGTATTTTTTTATGACATATTACATTGTCATTTAAATGAACTTTTGTGGCATTTTAACTGTCACTAAATACAATTTTTAGTGGCATACTAGCATGTCATTTAAAATAATTTTTAATGGCACTTTAACATTTTATTTAATGCATTTTTCATGACATTTTAATGTGTCATTTAATACAAATTTTGTTGCAATTTATTCATGCCAAAATAAAGATAATTTTGTGATGTTTATACTTTTAGTTATACTGCTGTAAGTGGCACTCTTAAAAGTATCATTAAATATAAAATTACCACTATAAGATTATTTAAATAACATTTTTAGCATTTGTAATGCTTAATTTTGTTTTAGTGATCATCGAGTAAAAGATTTAGCAATTTAAGGACAATTTATTAATTGATAGGGCTTTTTCTGCTTGCTTTTATATTTATGATAGATCAACAATTAAAAGGTTTTATTTCAGTGCTTTTTTTTTTTATGCTGTAGGATTTGAAATATAAAAAAGAGAGTTGCCTTCAAAAAAATAATTGAACTTAATTTTATAGTGAAAAATATTAAAAGACAACATCTATTTTTCTTTTTTTCTTTTTGCTCTAATATCTGCTCTTTTTTTATTTTCTTTTTTGATTCTTGTGCATCTTTGTCCATTCCCATTTTCTTCTCTTTTGCAAGGTTGCAAATGGGAACATGAGGAGAAGAATGGTGATAGGTAGGGAGAACAAGAGGATGGCATGGGCATGAGAGAGAATAACAAAGGGCAAGAGCGAGGGAAAGGGAGGGAAGAAAAAAAATAAGAGTTATTTTTATTTTTATTATTAGATGCATATTTACTTGAATCTTATTTGAATTTAAATCTCAAATCTTATGTATAAAAGTGTGAGGATAATGATCATTAATCAATGGCAGGAGGAAAAAAAAGAGGACTTTAAATCTCGAATCTTATGTATAAAAGTGTGAGGATAGTGATCAATTAATCAATGGCAGGAGGGAAAAAAAGGAGGTTAAATCACACAATTGTAAATCACAAGAAACTAAATGTATTTTTTGCTACAATTATTTTACTTCACTAAAAATAATGTAGTAACGGAAGATTATTTGCTATGATTTTTCTACCATAGAATAAAATTTTCATATATGTAGTAAAACTTATATTAAATGCTATACTCCATCCTATCATGGTAAAAAGTATATTTATTTATTATAATTTTCACTTGAAGTGAATAAGAAATTACATTTATTGCAGTTTTACATAAAGTATGACAAACTGTTGATGCATTTACTTCAATTTTTCTTTAGTGAAGTAAAATTGTTAATATTAATGAAAATTTAGCAGTAATTAAAGATTAAGGTCTTAAAAGAAACTTTTTCAAAAAAAAAGAGGCAAAATATATTGCGAAAGAAGGTTTTATTAATAAAATTGAAAATAAAGTAAAAAGTTGCCTCCAATTTTTATTAATAAAAACTTATTTAATTAATTAATCGAATGCTCAATTAATTAATAAAATTCTCTTAAGAATAATTTGTTAATAGTTTTTCATTTTTTTTGAAGAGCCACTACGGTTCTAGAAGTTAATGTTTTATAGATTTTTTTTTTCTTTATGTGTATTCCATTACCATGAATAAATTTCTTAATTGTATCAAAAAGAAGTATTAAAACAATATGAGAAATAAAACAAAGTAAATATAAAACAATTAATAATATACTATTTTTTATGAAATATAAAATGAATAATATTTATTGCTATGCTGTAAATTATAGTATAAAATAATCAATAAATTGGAGTGTCTCTATGTGCGCGCGCGCACGTGTGTGTTCATGATTGTGTAATAATATAATTGTCGAATGACTGTTGTCTCAATAATATCATCCTCACACATATAACCACAAAGTCTAGATTTCAAATTCTAACGAAATCTTGGTATGTCTAAAAAATTATAGTAATAAGCTAATATGCAGAATATATATAAATGATTAATTTATTTTTTACTACACCTAGAAATTGTAGTAATAAGTTGTGTTTACTACATTTAAATTTGTAATAAATAATTTAAATATTTATTATGTTTTAAAAAATGTGGTAATTAACTACTACATACTAAATTTTTTTAATTGCGGTAAAAGATATTAGTGTATTTGATGCCTTTTTGCTACACATTTAATTTATCGCAATTGAGGATAATTTCATAGCAAAAATCTATTATCACTATGTGAAAACTATAGTTAAATTATTACCTCACTTGCAATGCCTACGGGTAGAAAAGACAAGCATAGTTAATAAATTTTCACCAAACTTAATTTGTAGTTGCCATATATATTTAATCAAAGTATGGCTTTGTTTGAATGCAAATTGGGTGGATTGTGGAAAATATTTTGAAGAAAGTTATTTTGGAAAGTGGGTTGGGATAATGTGATGGTTGGTTGTCTATTTTTCTTTTGGGGGTAGGTGGATGATTTGGGAGAAAATTGCTTGTTTGGAAGTATTTTAGGAAGAGACAAATTTTGCTATGAATGTCACATCAGTTAGTTTTTGTTGGGTTGGTTGGAGTGAAATATATTATTTAATATTTATTATACATGTGTATATATATGTGGAATGATTGGTATACATATACTAGGAGTGTAAATAAGATGAAAACGATGCAAGAAAGGTTCAGGTTTAGTTGATGAAAGCTCAAATTCAACTCGATCTTTCCAAGCCTGAGTCAAGCCGAGCCTCGGCTTATCAGTCAAGTAAGTCGAGTTGCGCTCAGCAGTATTTGGCTTAAAAGCTTGCGAGTCTAAACAAGATTTTTTATTTTATATATATAATTACAATCTAGGCTCACATAATAAGACCTATAATGATAAGTAAGTTGTGGTTGTGGTGGTAGTAGTAGTAGTAGTAGTAGTAATGATAATGATGATGATAATAATTTTTTATTTTTAGGAAAATAATAAAATTATTTAAAAAGTTTATAACTATAGATTTTGTTTCAAGCCTAAATGAGCTCAAACTAATCCAAGCCTATACGAGCTCGAACTTATTGAAGCATAAATGAGTCAAACTTTTCTAGTTTGTTATGAGTATCCTTGTCAGGTTGTACTCAATGAGGCTTGCCTAAGCCTTCGTCTATTCAACAAATTGAGCTCAAGCCCAACTGTTTATGCTTGATCAAGCTTGAACTTGAGCCCAAGCTCACAAGTTAATAGACAAGCTAAGCTTGAATTTGCTAGATTGGAGCTTGGCTCTACTCATTTACACTCTTAATATATATATTTATATATATATATATATATCAAGAATGATTTTTTAGGATGAGCAATAAAGGGTATTTTGGGGGATAATTTTGTGCATTTTTGGAAGTGGGATTGGGAATTGTGATATTTTGTTTGTTTAAAATTTAGGAGTTGAAAAATATTTTGGGAGATGGTAAACAAACAAAGCCTATATTTTTTTGTAGTAACTATATGTACATACTAGTTTAAAATAAATTTAATTTTCTTAATTTAATCTATTCAATGAATAGTGAAGTTTCATCGTAAAGTCAAAAGTCAAGAGAGTGGGGGAAGACGGTAGCAAGGGTGTCATTGTCCAACTATTGTTAGCTACCTAGGCAGTCGGTAAAGTTGGATCTAGCCTAGCACTAGTAGTGCTAGCATTTGGTGCCTATTAGATGCCTATCTTAGGGGCCCATAGGGCATATGAAAAGGAGCCATCTTGGCATCTTTCAGGACGCCCACTTTAAGCAGTTCATCACTTTTCATGCATGCACCAGGTATAGGCAATCGCGATTCTTCCATCTTGTTTGTGTTCATGGGAATCATTTTTCCTAATAGTGTTAAGATATATTCCAAGTTTATGGGACCTTCATTGGGCACATTATCTGATCAAGTGTTAGTGAATGAGAAAGAATCTTAAAAGTTGAAGAGTCAGCTTATTATATATGAGCTATTTCCTTTATTAGAGTCTAGTTCTTAGTTTAGAGTGAAGGATTCTTTGGATGAAGAGCTTGAAGCCGCTCCTATAATTGATAGTAATTTTACTCAAGTGGCAAAGATTATTTGTTTACTCCTATATGAGGAGTTAGATATTTTGAGACATTGAATATGTGTTTCTGAAGAGTTTAAGTTCCTTTTCCTTTCATTGAGTGAAACATGATGCTATCTCCTAAAGGGTACTTCACTGTGTTTAGTAGTTACTTCAGTTGTGGGTTTCCTTGAACCCCAAATTTTTTTATGGGTATTGTGAGGAATTATGGAGTGTTTCTAAATTAGATTGACCCCAACCTTTTTTTGCATACTTTTAGGGTTTTGACAACATCTGAGTGACTTGGATCTGCTAGTTTCCTAAGATAATTCTCATTTTTGTTCAGGATGCACAAGGTGCTTAATAAGCCTTCCCTTTATATTTCCCTTAAACTTAATAGCAAGTTTTGTAGTGTGTTGCCTCTTGTGCAAAGGCCTTAGAAAGATAGATACCCCTTTATTTGTGATAAAAGTATGGACATCTCTCGTGCATATAGTAGGTTTCCATCTTTAATTTATCTAAGTCAAGTTCGCCATGACCTTCATTAGAGTTTTGAGGAAGTAGGGTTATTTGAGTATCTTTTTACCATTATGTACATGTTTCCCATGAGCACTTATCCTATTTTTGTTTTTGTTAACCGCTTATGCATATACTTATGTTATTGCTCATTCGCATTCTCTTCAGTATTTATGCTTATTTTTGTATTCTTTACCATTTAGTAGGAAAGATAGTTAACTTAGCAAGGATCCTCATTAGGATAGCAAAAGGAAGTACTGTAGAGGTGCATGGTAAAGTAGTAATGCAAGGGACCATCATCAAGTAAATGGCACTAAAGTCGCTTACGTTGGCTATTGAGTGAGGCACGTGTTCTAACACCTTTAGTGATATGTCAGGATGCTGTAGGCACGACCCTAGGGGTAATTTTTGGGCTAGTCAAAAAGTATATGCTTGGATTAGCCATTGGAGGCACTTGTTTGCACTCAGCTTGTCCTTTCCACACTAGGAAGGACAATGGAGTTTTTCACTATAGCTTAAGCCTATGCTACGACGTTGACTCTTATCGGAATGTAGATGAGATAATCTTCAGTATTGCAGCATGCGTGAATGAGTGCAACTATTGAAAGTTAGAGTTACTCTTTTTCCAATTAGCTAAGATAGTTGTTAGAGACTTTATGCAAGTAAGTGCTTGTTCAATACTTACTTTGTTTTGCATACTTGTTCCTTTGTAGCCATGTACAATTTTTTGTTCTTCGTGCCTTATGCTGTTTTAGGCACAGGCTTAGAACTTAGTCCTTTAGATATCTTTGCCAAGTAGAGAGAGCGGGAATGATGATCAAATTAGCTTAGCACTATGATGAAAAAGAAGAAGCGTTTGCAAAGCTACTGAAAGGTCAAGAGAAACTAAAGACATAATATGCAAAGTAGGTAAAGACTGGAAAAAAGTTTCTAAAGTCCTCTACTGGTAAGATGCTCATCAATGCTGCTTACAAGGATTCAGTTAAGGAATTCAAGAGTTTTGATGAGTTTTTTGAGGCAGTTGAGGCAAAGGTAATAATGATCTATGAGTAAACAATTTAGGTTGTTGCCCTATATTAAGTGAGACTAGCTAGTACCCAGATGAGGACTTATAGATACTAGACTTCACCAATTAATCTTCCTACTAGAGAGCTTGAAGGTGCTCCTGAGACTTGCACGAATGCCATGGCAAAAGATCTTATTGATACAGCTCTGCAGGAGTAAAGAGCTTTTCTAAATTAGGAGTAATAGATAGGCATTCCTACTTTCTTTCGTTCCTTTTTTTTGTGTGTGTGTGTGTTAAGGCTTACTTAGCATTTTCCTTCAGCTTGAGTAGTATCTTGGCTCATTATTTGGATTTTGTTCTTCTTTTTAAAGGCCAAATTTTGGCTAGATGCTTTGTTGCATTTCTTGATATTGTGAATGTTTACTCTCTTTATGCTTAAGGAAATTTTTTATTCATTTGCTCTTGTTCACACACTTACCAAATACATGACCTTCAAGTGTATTCAAGTTATCAATGTGAGCTTAATGTGTTGCCAAGGCATGTGAACATGGCATGAAGCCAAGCCTAGTCTCATTGAGTTTTTTCACATGCCCTCTTGAAGGTGTTTAATCAAGTTGTGCAAAGTGGCGTGCGAGCATGCAAGCAAGTTTCACTAGAAGGACCTATTCTTGATAATTAATTAATTGAATTAAAATTCATTGGGTGCCTCACTGGGGAGGTCTTGTTATAATACTTAATCAATTATGTCAGAATTAGCTAAATGCCTCATTAGTGAGGTCCTGTCACTATCCCAGTCATTCATTTTGAATGTAGTTAGGTGCCTTACTGGTGACAGCTTATAAATATCAAGTATTACAATAATATTTCATAAGCCTCGTTTGGGGGGTTTCAATGTTGCTTGAAGTCTTCAATTACATAATCTACTATTAAGGTAGAGTACGTGGTTTAGGCAGAAGGTGTCAAGGAAGGAATTTAGTTGAAGTGGTTGATTACTGACATGGATATAGAGTTTGGGATAACAACAATATTTTGTAGTACTTTAAGTGTCATACATACATCAAAGAATCAAATTTGCTATTAGAGGATAAGCTCCTTGATATTAGGTATCATTTTGTCTGGGATGTTATATATTAAGGTCCTATTTAGTTGAGAATATTAGGACAAAGGACAATCCAATGGTACATTAATGTAGTTTATTATGGCGACAAAGTTCAAGCATTATTTGGATTTGATTGGAATTTGAAGTCTCATAAAAGTGTCTCTCGTGGGATTGATGAAGAGGAATCAGAAGTACAGAGAAATGTTATAATATCTTGCACTTGGAACAAGCAAAGAAAAAGCATGAGGACACCTAGACTATTTGGGTATTGTGGCAAATAGTTTCGGCTTTACAATACCCTATGTTGATTTTTTTTTTACTTCTGTTTGCTTTTATATTAAGGGTATTTCTCATGGGATTAATTTTTGAGCATAAGAAATACTTTGAGATGCAACTGGCATTAGGTTTGAGTGGAAAAACAAAACGAGGAAGTTAGGTCTTGTGAGATTGAGATTTGAAATTGAGAAATCTTTGTACTCCTCAAATTTGATTATAATAAATTACTTTTCTCTTTACACCATGAACGTAGTCTACTCATTGAAGTCAAACCATAACAAATATTGTTGCAATTTGGCATTTTATTTTTATTCCTTATCTATTTTGTATTTCTACATCTATCCATTAGATATGAGCGCAACAGTTCTGCACCTACATCAATCCCAAGACATAATGTGGCTTATTGTGAGATTTTGATCTTAGCAAGTCCTTGTTTATAAGGGTAATGGCAACACAACAAAAAGTAGAGTGTTGTTCTTTAGCTTCATAGGGTAGGGGTACACTTTCTTAACCCTTCGATCAAAGAATTTCTTTAAAAGTAGTCTCTTAAAGTAGCATGACTTTGTTGGTAGCTTGTTAGTGAATTCTCCAACTTAACATCTGGAGCTTTGACCTCTTCATCGGCTTTCATTGAGGATTCTAGCTACGTGTGAGACCTTTAATGATAATGGATAGGATTGATTAATGCATTATCTTCTCCTTTGTTAGGAAATAATAGGTGTGTGTATTCTTGTGCACAAAAATTAGAAATTTAAGAATAAAATTTAGTTTAACGTATAAAACATACGAAATGTTCTAAGTGTGCAAAGAATAAAAATTTAATACTTACACTGCATTTGCATATAACAATACCAAATAAAATAGGGTGAATTAGTGTTACCACCCATGAGGTATGGTGTAATTACGAAAAAGTCTTCACTTTTTCAAAAATTACAAAAAACTTCTTGTGGTTTGTCGCCATCCAACAATTTAGTCCACTTATTAGTTGTCGTTAGGGTTTTCTTTTCAAATTTTTGTTAAAAAGGGCATGTGAAATTTCATAAATCCTCCTTGATAATTTGGTTGGTGAATTGATTGAGTAAAAGTACAAAAATACCCTAAAAACCTTAATAAAATTACAAAATGCCTAAATCTTAATAAAAAATATTAAAAAATATGTAAAATGTTTATATATATATACATGCATATATAAAATAATGTTATATAATATATATGTATTTTATATAAACAATACATGTCAAATGTCTATGTAGAAATTAAAAAAAAGGAAGATAAATACATACACAATATGTAATATTTACATACATATACATACAACCACACCCCCACACCCCTCACCCACTCCCATTAGCCAGATCTGGCCATGGCGGCCAGGTGGCAACAAGTTGCTGCATGTTGTAATGGGCAGCAGTTGGAAGAAGAAGGGAGCAGTGGCGAGTGGGGGATAGGGGAAGTTGGGTAGAGTTTGACTTTAAAAAAAATTATTTTTTTCAATTAATAGATAATTTTATTAATATATATGTTTAATTTTTTTATTTATTGTGTTTTGAATTAATTAATAAATTTAAGTAAGTTTCATTAATTATTTTAGAGAGATTTATTATTTGGATAAATATCTTTAATTATAATTACTATTTTAATAAATAATATAATTAAATTTAAAAAAATTCATATTTAATTAATAATATAGGTTAAAAATACATATATCTTATTTTTTTACTTATTTATTCTTAATTAATATAGTTTCTAATTTTTTATTGCTTTTGTTAATTAATAATTTTTTTACTTATTTATTGTTATTTTATATAGATTTATTATTAGAATAAATATTTTAATTATTTTAATATTTTTAATTTATATATGATTATTATTTTACTAAATAATATAATTTAATTAAAAATTTACCTTTTTTAATTAATAAATAATTTAGTTAAAATTTCTGATACTTAATATTTTACTTATTCATTCTTAAGTAATATGGTTTTTAATTTTTGATTTAATGTTTTTGTTAATTATAAATTTAATTAAATTTTATTAATTAGTTTAGATATATTTATTATTTGAATAGATGATAAATATCTTTACTTTACATATGATTTCTATTTTAATAAATAATTTAATTTAATTTAACTAAATTATTGTACATATGGTTATTAATGTAATATTGTTTAAGATGTAACTCGAGTAATAATATTGTATTATTTAATATTATTAGATAAATTTAATTATATAAGTAAATTATTTTAAATATATATACTATTTAAGATAATTCGAAAAATTTAAGATATCTTAACACATAGAGGAGCATTAGGACTTTAGCCATCAAACCAATTTTTAGTATTTTTTTTTATGTTTTTAATTATTTTTTCCATCAGGGGCATTTTGGACTTTTCTCATTTTTCATCCACCTTACAATTAAGTTCGTTGATTTAGGATTTTTTTTTTGGTAATTTTTTAAAAAGTAAGGACCTTTTTGTAATTACACCAAATCTCAGGGGAGGTAGCTGTAATTTATCCAATAAAATAAAAGAGTCAGAAATCCCACTTGAATGTGTTAAAAGTAATAATAGAAAAACTTCAGCCGAGGTTTGTTGTTTTAACAGTATCTTTAAAGCTTTATTTGTCCCTTTATGGTGCTGAAGGATATTGACAAATAGCCTCTCAAGATATAACTACTCTTTCCGATTAAAGGCAAAACTCCAATTGACTAGAAATACGAACCAAATTAACTTTAACCTCTTTTGTGAAATATATATTGATGTGAAAGTACTTAGTGTAGTGCTCAAACAAATGTTAGTATATATATATATATATTTCTTTTCTTTTGTATTTGGTTGGGTTCTAGGCACTCCTATTTATAGTTGTACAATATAATTTTGTTGATGAGACATAATTCTTTATCATAATTTTTTCTTTTAAGAATACAATTATATAGTAAAATTTCATAACTTACTCTTTTAAGGAAGATTTATGGCTCTACTAAAGAGTTAGGAGCTCAAATCATAGCTCTAACTTTTGAGCTAATTTTTCTATAGGAGTGTGTCCATGGGGGCACAATAAACTTTAATTAATTTATTTACACACCTATATCCTTTTATCCAATATGGATAGGCTCATTATACTAACCAAAATATCCTTAAATTATTTCTCAATTTAAACACTATTTTCTTATTCAACTATTTAATTTTGGCATATAAATATGTTGAATTTCACAATCCCCCACATGAATAAGAAACTTATCTCGCCAACTATATATATGAATGTAAACACACACAAAAGAGTTTCAACTTGAGCAATATTGAATCAGGAAATGTAGCTTTTGGCTTTTAACCTTTTATAGTGAGAACTATTAGATGTATTTGCCAACCAGTGAATGCGAGGTCTTAAGCTGTTTAGCTTTTTGTGTACACCAAGATAATAGAACTTTGCATAATACCCCTTAATAGTCAATTTAAGTTCTCATTGTTGTGTTCATTTCAGCCCTGAACAGCTCTTGGGATTCATGAATACTCTATGAGAATCCAACCTTAAAATTCTTGAAGGACCTGCCCAATCCCTACTCACATAAGTGGCTTCTTACTAAGAGGTTCATGTTACACCACCACTTGAAAGTTCAAGATATAAGAGCCATCAAAAAGTAATGCTTAACCTACCTCACACTTTTGCAGGTGGCACTATCTGCTCATCACGGGAAGGGAAGGAGGCTCTGGCCCCCACAGTGCTTGCATGTCGAGCCATAATAACTTGTTTTCCCCCTTTGAATCTATTTCTTGGGATCTCCTATCACATAGGTAGGGTTCCCATTATTATGTCTCAGTTATTTTATAAGCTTAAGTCTCATTGCCCTTGATGATTTGTCAACTTGCTCTCTATTTAAGCCCTTGGTTAGTGGATCTACAATATTATCTTTTGACTTCACATAGTCCATTAAGATAATTCAAATAGAGAACAGTTGTCTAATGGTATTATGTCTATGATGTATGTGTTTAGACTTACCTTTATACATACTACTTTGTGCCCTTCCAATCACAAATTGACTATTGCAAGGAATGTAAATTGTTGGCATAGGTTTAAGCAAATTAGGAATATCATCCAAGAAATAACATAGCTATTTTGCTTCCTCACCTGCCTTGTCCAATGCTATAAACTCAAATTCCATAGTTGACTTTGCTATGGAGGTTTGTTTTGAGGATTTCCACAAAATGGCCCCTCCTCCTAATGTAAACACATATCTACTTATGGATTTGGTCTCATTGGAGTCAGTATCCAATTTGCATCGATGTAACATTCTATTATAGCTGGATAACTTGTATAATGCAATCCACAACTTAAGGTATATTTCAAATACCTTAAGGCTGTAATTAAAGCAGTCCAATGCTCTTGACCAAGATTGCTAGTATATCTACTCAGCTTACCAATAGCATATGCTATATTAGGTCTCATGCAATTCATGATATACATAAGGCTATACCAAAAACATATGCTATATCAGGTCTCATGCAATTCATGATATACATGAGGCTCCTAATTATGAATGCATACTCTAATTAAGCCTTTGCTTTACTCTTATTTTTGGTAAGCCGTTGATTCACATCTATGGGAGTTTTTATTGGGTATTTTCTTGACTCAAGAATTTTCACAATACTTTCTCAATATAGTGAGATTGTACTAGCGCTATCCCATGAGATGTCTTAATAATTTTTATTATGAGGATCACATCTGCTGCTCTCATATCTTTCGTATCAAAATTGCTACTCAAAAACTTTTTCGTCTCTTTGATTACATCTTCGTTGCTTCCCATAATTAGCATGCCGTCTACATATCGACACACAATGACATATTTAGAAATGGTGCCCTTGACATACACACATTTATCGTACTCATCAATCCTAAAGCCATTATCAAACATGATTGATCAAATTTTACGTGCCATAGTTTAGGTGTTTGTTTTAAGCCATATATTAACTTCACTAACTTACACACCTTTTTCTCCTATCTTGCAACAAAAAACCATTTTGGTTGTTCCATATAGATTTCTTTGCCTAAATCACCGTTTAAAAAAGGTTTCTTAACATCTATTTGATGAATCTCAAGATTATTGGTAGGTGCAAATGCAATTAATAATCTAATGGATGTTATCCTAAGCACTAGTGAATAGTGTCAAAATAGTCATGACCTTTCTTTTGTCTATATCCTTTGACTACTAATCTTGCCTGATATTTATCTATTGTACCATCTGCTTTCATCTTCCTCTTAAAAATCCATTTATGTCCTAAGGGTTTATTTCCATATGGAAGATCCACCAATTCCTACGTGTGGTTTTGCATGATGGACTCAATTTCACTATTTACTGTCTCTCTCCATAATAGAGCTTCTAGCATTGTCATAGCCTTAGTGAAAGTTCATGGCTAACTTTCTAGCACGTAAGTCAAGAAATCAAGCCTAAATGACTTAGGTATTTTAGCCTTGTTGCTATGTGTAAGTTTATTGTACTCTTTGTTTGATTCTTAAACTTCTTGAGGTCTTTTAATTGAGATTTGTTCTTTTTTCTTTTTCCAAGGAAACACATCCTCAAGGAAACTTGCATTCCTTGACTCAATAATAATGTTAACATGAATATAATCTATATTAGATTTATGTATAAGGAATCTATACACTACACTATTTGTGCATACCTAATAAAGATTCCATTAACTGTTTTAGGTCATACCTTGACCATTTTAAGAGGTGGAACTCCTACCTTAGCTAGACACCCCCACACTCGAAGATATTCATAGGAAGATGGAAGACCTTTCCAAGCTTCATAAGGTATATTTACTAGTTTCTTATGAAGTAACTTATTAAACATGTGGCCTCTTCCAACATGTTTTGAGGTGCTCCTACATTTATTAACAAAGTGTTCATCATTTCTTTCAACACTTTATTTTTACGCTCTGCAATACCATTTGATTGAGGTGCATATGGAGTTGTCCCTTTGTGGATTATTCCATGTTCTGTACAGAACTCTTCAATTGAGTAAACACATCTCCCTCCTCTATCACTTCGAAGATTTTTCATTTTCCTTCCAAGTTGATTCTCAACCTCATTTCATATTGTCTAAACACTTCCAAAGCCTCATCTTTGCTTGAAAGTAAATAAACATAACAATACATAGTGCAATCATCAATAAAGGTTATAAATATTTCTTTCCACCTCTGGATTGCACCATTTTTAAATCACATATATCAATGTGAATTAAATCTAATGTTTCAGTACTTCTCTTAATTGACTTAAAAGGAATTTTTGTCATTTTTGCCTTAATGCGAATTTCACATCTTGATTTTAAGTCAAAATTTAATTTTGCTAATAGGCCAATGTTTACAAGTTTAGAGATTGCCTTGCAATTAACATGCCCTAATCTATGATGCCATAAATTAGATGACTCAAGCTAGTAGGAAGAGTTTATTCTATTATTAGAATCGACACTAGATTCATTTTTTGGTACGATGGTCATTACATTCATCTTAAAAAGATTATCGCACAAATAATCTTTACTGACAAATATTCTATTTTTAATAAGTACAAATTTGTTAAACTCAAGACCATTTTAAATCCATTCCTATTTAACATTGGCCCTGACACTAAATTCCTTCTAATCTTCAGCATATGAAGCACATTATTGAGAGTTAACTCTTTTCCAAAGGTCATTTTCAATATTACTTTGCCTACTCCGTGCACCTTAGAGTTTGAAGAATTTCCCATGAACAAGTATTCATCCTCAGCCTCCTTATAGGTTGTAAACATACTTCTATCGGCACATACATGTCAAGTGGCCCTTATGTCCACCCACCATTGATTTGGATTTTCAACTGAATTTACCTCTAAAACAATTACAAACAAATTCATGTCTCCTATCTCATCATGTAGTTGACCACCTTAGTGATATCAATATTCATCTCCTCGTGTCAATTAAATTTTTTTATTATTGCTTTAATCAAATTCAAGTAGAATTTCTTACTCGCCATTTCATTTGGTATTATTATTTGCAAATGAAATCTAAGTATTAAATTTTTATGCTTTGTGCACCTTGAACATTTCATATGTTTTATATGTTAAACTAAATTTTATTCTTAAATTTCTAATTTTTGTGCACAAGAATACACACCTATTATTTCCTAACAATTTTAAGGCTTTATCTCATTAGTGATACTTGCGTTAGAAATAGCATAGTGTATTGTTGCTGTAAAATTATTATTCTGATTACTGTATCTATGCTTAAAAGACTGTATGCATGCTATGTGATTTGGGAAAGGGGATTGTAAAAGTTTTGCTCTGAAATTCATGCTAATAATTCGCTTTTACTAATTTTGTACACTTACGTAAAAATTGTGTTAGATCATGCAATTAATGCTACGGTTTGTTCTTTGTTTAGAGTATTACTGTTAGCATATGTTTGATTAGGTGGATAAATAATAATAGTTAAAAAGAAAAAAGAGAGACATCAACTTGCCATTTTGAAATTTTCTATGCGAATTTTAGTCCTTGGTAAACATATTCTATTAAACTTATAAGTTGGTTTAGTTGAAGAAGTCATTATATTTGTGGGACTAATGAGGAAAGTGTGCCAATGTGGTTTTTGTTTTGAGTATTAATGGAACTAATGAAGAAAGTCAAAATAAACATATACATGCATGCTCTATCTTAGGATTCAATTATGTTTTCTTAATGAAAATTGGTTGAGAAATAATTTATGGTAATTTTGATAATCATTGATTAGCTACAATATTTTATATTACGAATATTATGTTCTGATTTTAGAAAAAGTGCAGACAAATAGTTTTAATTTGAAAGTCTTTTTGTTAATAACTCCACTTTGAAATCCAATATTTATTGTTAAGATTCTTAGTTTACCTGTTTAAAGAATTTCTGTTCAAATTATATGCTCTGTTGTACAAAAGAACCTTTTGTTTGGGAAGTTTTGTTTTGATTATTTAATAAGGGTTCTAGGTTTGATATGTGATTACATTGTTGTTTTGTCACTTTGAAAATATTTATTATGGCATCAAACATTGATACAACAAAAGTTGTAAATATTGAGACCAACGTTAGTGGCATTGGTAGTGGAGTTTGGACCACTTCAATTGTTTTGCACATATTATCGTGGGACAAGCTGAGAAGCAACTAAGGCCTGTGGCTCCAACAGTATCTTTAAGACTTTATTTATCCTTTGATGGTGCTAAAGGTTACCGACAAACAACTTCTTAAGATACAACAACTCTCTCCAATCAAAGGCAACACTCCAATTAACCAGAATAGTGAACCAAATTGTCATAAAACTCTTTTATGAAATGAATAGTGATGTGAAAGCGCATAGTGTAGGGCTCAAACAAATGTCAAATTTTTTTTCTTCTTTTGTATTTGGTTGGATACTAGGCACTTATATTAATAGTTATGCAATGCAATTTTGTTGACGAGACACAATTTTTTATCATAATTCTTTCTTTTAAGGATACAATTATAGAATAAAATTCCATAACTTACTCTTTTAATGAGTTACGGCTCCACTAAAGAGTTAGGAGCTCAAGTTATAGCTCTATCTTTTGAGCTAACTTTTATATAGGGGTGTGTCCATCAAGGCACAATAAACTTTAATTATTTTATTTACACACCCGTATCCTTTTATCCAATATGGATAGACTCATTCTATCCACTAAAATGTCGTTAAATTATTTCTCAATTGAAACTCTATTTTCTTATTCAGCTATTTAATTTTGGCATATAATTATGCCAAATTTTACATTGTTTGCCAGTGCGTCACAAGAAATCCACTCATTCCTATCATTAGTTACGTAGTAGAATTCATCTCTAGCTTAGTCACTTATCATCCAATAGAGAGATCTTCACTAATATTGGGTCTAAATTCCCAAACCAAAATATTTTTATTGCCCCCACAGGTGTAGATAATGAAAATACATTTTTCTTGCCTTCTTGGCATCTACTAGTGCTATAGCACTAGTAAGATTTGCACCAATAATATCTATGGTGTCAATAATCATCTTTCCAATTTTTAATATGTCATGACCTTGTATTTGAAACCAAAGCATTTCTTTATTGGACGACTAACAACTCGATGATATTTGTAATACTTTTAGATAATTTCTTTTCCAACCTTTTTAGGATGCTTCGATTTTAGTAGTTCAATCATTTCCTAGCACGTAATACATCAAAGATGTAAGGGACATCAGAGTCTGAATATGTGCATTTCCTTCAGCATCCGCTTGATCTCCAGCCTTGTCACATCCTTTTTGTCGCCTATAGAAATTTCAATAGAAGTTGCCTTGATAGTCATAAATTTTTTTCTTTTCTCTTTAAATCTTTTTTATCTTTTCTCTAATCTTCAATAAGAATCATGACTTTGTGATTAACATGCTGGCTTCATGTTATAGGCGTGGGTAGCCAATTCCTCATAAATGTGAGGTTTGATTCCTCAAAAAATGTAGAGAAATTCTTAACACATGGCTTGGATACACATCTCTACCACAAAAGTCTATGATTGTGTATTTTATAGTTCAAACTTCATTTATTAAAGTTGATGTGGTCCATAACTAGCTTGCTTCTCTATCATTTTGCATTAGTAAGGTCAATCATACTCATAGTTCGATAGATATTGTAGAAACAATTTAGTAATTTCCTTTCCATCTGGCCTAAACTATTACTGGATTTAGGTTTTAAGTAGATGTACCAATTAAACGTATTGGCGTTCAGCGAGAGCATGAATTGTGTCACAAGAAGATCATCATAAGTCTCTGCCTTGTTGCATGTCTCTATGAAATGAGGTATATGCCATTTTTGGTTGCCATTTCCATCACACTATTGGAACTTTGATGGTTGATACACCATCAATATTCGTAAAAAGTTGATTTGCTTTGTTTAGGGCTTTGAGTACACAAAAGTGCTTTGAGAAGACATGCCATATTGAGCTCTATTGGTATTGATGATCATGTGTTGTAGCTATCAGACAGACATTGTAGCAATAATAGTTGGGGAATGGTTAATGTTTTACTTAGATTCTAGCTTGTGGGACATTTCATCAACTTGTTTCTTCTTTGCTCCATAGCCAAGAATAAAAGGGGCTGTTGTCACTAAATTCTCTAAGGTAGGAGTGCGCCATATTGTTAATTAGTTTCATGATTTGGAGATCTTTATCTTTCATATTCTTTTGTAGATCAACTATTGCTTGACTTATTCAAGCAAGTTATTCATCCATGATTGTTGCTCCAATCATCATAGCGCATAGATGAAAAGGGGATATCTTTAGATTTGTCTCCTTTAGATTCATAGAGTTCAAATATCATACGAATTAGAATTTATAGTTCTAGCCTTGTCTCAAGCTGATTGACAGCATCAACAATAGATTTAGGAGTGCTTTTCTTAGTTAAGAGGAGTTGGTTCTTCTTGGAATTTACTAAATGGTTGTGGCTAACCTTAAAATTCATGTAGGAAAAAAAGATAAGGGATAGGATTAGTCCCACCGTACATGCCAGAAAGTTATTCACACAAGATTTTATTATTTGTAAAAAGTAAATTATGAGAGAAGAAAAATAATATAGATAAATGAATATTTAAAATTCGAAAGAGAATTGTAATCTATGAGAAAATATTTCCAAATAAAGATGACTATCTCATGATTTTCTAACCCAATTTATGATCTAAGGGCTTGAAAGTTGTTTTTGTATTGTTGGAATAATGACCCGCAGTCAACTAGATTAGCATGTAAACTATTTCACTTGTGATACAATCTTGATCGAATGATATTTATGTAAAATGTCCATCTTCATCTTATCCTTATTAACACTACACTGGCATTTGGTTGAAGCCTATAGATCACACAGGACTATAGAGCTTGGTCACGCATTGAGTGGTGATTATGAAATAAATCGTACGTGGTCACGTTCTTAAAATATTCCAAGTTATTGAGTCTTAAGAGAAAGTGCATCAAAGATTTGGATATACTTACACTAATGGTGCATAAATCTAAGGAGTTGGATATTGCATTTCATGAGCAATCCATGTATGTTAGTGGGTGGTGTTTGTTAGAGAATAAGTTCACTGAAAACCTGCCTAAAGAATCCACTAGATAGCCGAAGTGGCAAGTTCTTCGGCTTATGCTAGTACATATAAATAGTCCTTAGACCTGACATCCATGGTAACCTCATATTTAAGTCCTCATACTTTGACTCTTCCCCGACCACATAGTGGGTCTCTGGTTTGAGATTAGGTACTAGCTACTTAAACATAGAGGTTTGTTAGATTCAAGATGGGATTCATCTCCTCATCGTTGTGAAGCGTGAGTGTATATCTTATGTATTTTATAATGATCAATTCCAAGAAATTCTTGCACAAGATAGCATGACAATTTGAAATTGGAGTTTTCCAAATATGAGGTCATAAAGGAAAATCAAATATTGAGATTAGAAACATAATTACCGAAGCTATTGGGGAGCCAACAAATATCTTACCTTAGTCCTCTTTCGGGAGATAGGACGAAAGAGGAGATAGGACAAGGAAAGATAGTATTTACATGGCAAGCGTAGAGCTAAAATGGTTCATCAAGAGCATATTCATTTCAACCAATTTGACTAATTAGTTGGCCTCCATGGGCTTGTTGCTAGACATCGACTATGGAAATTGAGTATTCTTCAAGTAATGGAGATTGACTAAAAGAGTTATTAGTTGAAATGAATTTAAACTAATGCAAATATTTTGATATTTAAAATATCATAATTAGTTGTGAGCCCATGTCCAATGAATGGGAGAATCAAATGGGTCATACACAAAGGCCTAAAGGAAGTTCTACTTGATGGGAGGAATTTTCTAAAAAGTTAGAAAATTCACCTAGGTGACTTTTATGGAGTAATTGGTTGACTAGTTTTTGGTCATTTTGGCTTAATTAATTTAATTATTAAATTAATCAAAATAATTTAAGAAGTTAAATTAAACCAATTAAATTAAAAAATTAATTTAATTGGTGTCATATGATAATTAATTAGCCATGTTAACTTAAGGAGTTAAGTTAATTGACTTAAAGAGTTAAGTCAAATCAATTAATTAAATTGAAGGGTTTATTTATTTAAAATGAGGAATTAGTTTTGGAGGAAAATTAAAATGGAAGAGTTCATTTGAAGATTCATTTAGAGTTAATTTGCATTACATTTAATCTCATGAAATGTAGATACAAATTAAACTTAAATGAAAGTGAAATTCAAATTCACAATTTGTTGGCAAGTTGGCAATTACCTGATGGAGGGTGTAATGCCAACTAGCATCACACCATCCTCTCTATAAATAGAGAGGTGGCTGTCCATGAGGAGAATGCTATGCTAGATTCCCTTTTCTCTCCCAAAAGTGTGATTCACTCATGTATTGAAGTTTCACACTCTCCACACCAAATTCCTCTCTTCTCCTCCTAGAATTGCCCCGTCCTTCTTCTTCCCCCTCTCATTTTCTGGCCGATTTGAGGTGGATTGAAGCTTTCCTTGGGTGCATGGATTATGACATTAGAAGCTCAACATTTGGGGGGCTTGTGCTCTTAGAGATCCATTTCTATCCTGTGTTTTTTTATGCTAATTTGGAGGACTTCTGGAGATTAGATTGGGCTGAAATTTTTATAGCAACTTCATGCAAGTGCTTAGGTCTTCTCTGTAAATTTTTAGCCAATCTAGAGTTGATTAAAAAGGTCAAAAGTTGGCGTGATTCTATTGTGCACAGATTGAATTGGCGAAGAGCTCATTGGTGTCATCCTCATTCTACCTTCGTATTTTTTCATTCAAGGTATTTCTCCAAATCTAAATCCTCATTTTAGCATGATTAGATCCTTGGATGTGGAGTAGACAAATTTTATTTTACCTTTTTATGATTTTATAATTAGATCCTTAGGTTACTCCAACCTTCGATGGTGTAGTCTTCCTTGTATTGACAAAAGGACACTATGAATTTCTTTGAAATCAACACTTGACTTTAACATCAAAGGGGCTTAATGATTTAGCATCCTGAAGAAATTTAGAATTTTTATAATAGTAATACTTCAGTGCGGCAAAGATTTGGAGCTCTAAACACTAGAGTTCTGGAATTGGAACTTTGAGGAGTAAAGTCTTGAATTTGAGATATGAGCTTATAATTTTATATACATGTGTATTTTTTCATATATGTGCATCCTCTGAATAAGTTTCAATCACCTCTGTACATAGATACTTGGGTTGGAGATTTACGGACGACTTTGATTTCTCAATATTTATGTCTTAAAGTTATCTAAAAGATAATCATTAGTATGTTATTTGGATGTGCCATTTTTTATTTAGCCAAAAATTAATAGATCTATAATTAGAATTTACAATTTGTTTTTTGAATGATATACTAATATCCCGCAAAAAAGTGACAGATACCAACGCAAAAAAGTCTGGGATTTATTTTGAATCAAGATCGAGGACATAAGAAGTGGCTGACCAGTTCATAGTTTGTTAATTTTCATAGTAAGCTAACATGTGAGATTGAACTTAACAATCATAATTTTGTTTCATTGTTTAATATATTAACACTAGAATTATTCTTGTGCTATGTATGGATTTTAAGAATAATATATATTAATATAGTTATTAAATTATATATAATTAAAAAAACAACACAAAAATCAAAATATTGCAAAAAGGATGATCAAGTAATGAGTAAAATTAAATATTACTATCAAAATTTAATATTTAAAAGTTTGAAACATGTTAAGGTATTAACGAATAGGGTATATAGCAAACACCCCTTCCCAACGTATAGGATCATTTACACCTCCCCCTAATCATTGTACATGTGTGGAACAGTTGCCGAACCTTGGCTAAATGTGCTCGAGTAGCCCTTGTTCCAATTTTCGATAGAATATTCCATTAAATACGTTGAAATACTTTGAGTATGTTGCATTTTACCCCCTCAACTTTAACAAAATGAGTATTCAACAACCTAATCATTCTAAAGTGTCGCATTTTTATCATTAAATTTTTATTTTTGTGGAATAAAGAAAAATATTTTATAAAAAATATTATCACACTATAGCCACTTGCCAATATATGGATAGTTAGATCAGTTTGAGCTATTATATAATTTCAGATTAATTTTTTGATTATATTTAACTTAGTTTATATGCATAAGATGGTTAAAACTAATTTCATAATTATACCCAAATTGATTATTATATCAATGTAATATTATGCATATCTATTGGTAAATGATATTTAAATATTTTAAATTTAGATAAGTAATAAATGAGAGGGATAATGTTGATACTAAGATTTACATAATTTACTATCAATATTCGTTCTACTAAAATTACCTATCTTATTCTTATTCAAATTAAGACTCTAAGTCACTGAAACTCTTAATTAAACAAATAAGAACAAATTTAAAAGTACATCATAATAATTATTAGGTAATAGAACTCTAAAAATAATTTATAATTATCTTACACACATCAACTTAGAAAAATTTTAACCATCAAGTTGGTTAATACATTTCAGATAACTCAAATTGATCGAACTAGTGATATGTTGACAATTAAGTAATATAGTGTAATAATTTTTGGCAAAATATTTTACTATATTCAATCAAAATAAGAATTTAGTGCTAAAAATAACATTTTGAAGTACTTTAGATGGCTAAATGTAAAATTTTTGAAACATCAGGGAGTAGAGTGCAACAATTTTAAAAATAATGTCAGAAAACTGGAGTATGGGGTGTTTGAGCACATTTAGCAAATATTGAGTAATCATTCCACACACTTGCAATGGCTTGGGGGCAAAGTGCAAATGACCCTATACATTGGGAAGTGTCTACTATTTACCCTAAAGAATATGATATCATATATACATGATGTCATGAAAATAAATTTTAAAATTATTTAGCAATAAGATTAAAAAAAATCAAAACTTCCAAAGATAAAAGCCTATAAATATGATTGTATGCTTTATCAAAAAAAAAAAAATATTATGCGATCAAAAACTAATAGATAGTTGCATTAAAATAAAAACATATGAGAAAGATAGAGTACAAGATTGATAGCTTAAGAGTTGTTAGAAAAAACTTAAAATTATAATACTTTAAAATTACTTTAGATTTAAAAAAGATGAGCATATATTAAGCTGAAACTTAAAATAAAGAATTGGATATATATAAACTGCAAAAAATTTAAAGAAAATCTTATCTAGTTTAATTTTGATTTAAAATCAATTATGCAAGACAAAATGACAATAGTAAAGATAAAAAAAAATTAAAAGAATCAAAATAAATTTATAAAATAATTATAAATTTAAAATCAATATTAGAATATAAGTTAATAAGAATCCTTTTAATTTGATTCATAGCTAAGTTATTGAATAAGTGAAGAAAAGAGTTTGGGAATAACAATCAAAGTTAAAAAAAAAAAAATTATCAATATTTGTCTCATATTATATTAATACAATGAACTTATCTATTAAAACTAAAACCTCATATTATAGTTATTCAAAATCGCAGTATCAATATTTATCTCATTATATATTTTTTAATATTCATACTGATAGATTTTTAATTCATTGTAAAAATTCAAAATATTTATAGTCATAATTTTGATATTTTATCTCATGGCATAAATTTAAAATTCAAGATGTGCTTGGCTATTGATTTTGTATTTTATTATTTTTTACTGCAATTGTTTTATTTCTCTTATAAAAAAATATTATTGTTATATGATTTATGTTTGAATAACATAAACAAAATAGTGCAACTTTTAAAATATATCAATTTGCTAAATAGTTTAAGTTAATTCAATTTTCTTGAAAAACAAATGAACAAAGATTATGCATTTTTATATGGAATTTACTTAATTATATTTAATCAAAAAATATAATATTTGTTTTTCTTCATTATGCATTTTTTTGGAATTTACTTAATTGTGTTTGGTATGTATATTTCAATTAACTAAATATTTACTTATATTGATAATATTTTTATAAAAAATATTTTATTTCCTAATCAATAGATGAATAAAGTATATTAAATAATTTACCAAAATAGATGTATTTGTGTGAGAGACTTCAAAATTCACTACCAAATAAAATGATTTTTTTATATAATGTGTTTGTATGTATTCCATATTTTAATAACTTAAATTTTGATAATTTTAGCTATTAAAAATAATTTTTTTGTATTTTAGATACATTGAAACTATCTAATAAGTGTATGTTAAAATTGAATAATTCAATCAAACAAAAATGTTAAAATTAATATTTTGTCAAAAGAAGGCTGGGCATTTGTATTTTTTAATTTAGTTATACTTGTTGTAGGAACAATCGAAAGCTTTATCTAAACAAATAGTTGATAATTTAAATTATGTCAAAGCAAATAAACTAATTTTCATATCATCATAGATGTGAGAACTTTGTTTTGAGTTGAAATATACAATTTTGAACTTTATTTATATCTAAATTAAATAATTATTTCCTCAACAACTTATAGTTTTAAATATATATATATATATATATATACACACATAATTTTTTAAATAATTTATATTCAATATATTTCACAAGTAAAAAAACGACTTAACAACCATGATTATCTTTTATATATTATAATTTGTATAACAACTTAACTTACCCATTTTATTAAAAAAGAATAAAATAAATATTTTATTGAATATTAAATTGTTATTTTCTTGATAAAAGAGGTTAAAATATGATAAATAAATAACTTTGGATTGGTTGATATGTATGTCCTAAGGACCTAAACTTATTATAAGGTTTTCAAATTTAATTATTATAAGATATTCTCTTTAAATTAAATATGCATAAAACCTTAGATAAAATTATATATCCAAAACATATCTAATATTATAAGGTGAGATATATTATAAATATGAGGTATCACTTCTATAATCTTTCAATATTCTTATATTATAAAAAGTTTTTACTAAAAAGTTTAGTTGTTCAACAATTAATCCAATGATAGGAAATCAATTTTCAAATATTTGAAGCAAATTTCTTCAAGCATACGTAAATATGTTGTCAATGGAGTTGAATTTCTCAAAAGCACAATAACAAATGTTTAAGATAGCTAATGACATCAATCTTTATATTCTTGAGTATAGTTATTTGTACATTTTTTAATACTTACGTCACATATATTTACGTAGACATTTTTGTTTAGTAAGAATTTATAAAAGAATATTCTATATATACACAATATTTGGTAGGAATAATGTTAGAACATAAATTATGTTTTATTAAAGTAAGAATTGTGTTAAATCATTTGTATTTTGTGTTTAATGGAATATTGATAAATATGAATTATATATTTAGTTAAATATTGAACGCTTATAATAATTTGTATAATATGCAAAATACGTTACTTGATCATTTTTAAATAATAAAATAAATCTATAAACAAAAGTAAATAAATATTTCCACATTGACAAATAAATAGTATTTAAAATTATCCAATGTTATAAAAATTGTTGCTATGACCTCTACAACATTAACAAGATCATACTAATGATTTTTTTTATAATTTTAAAAATATTTTGCTTATATATCATATTAAAATATGTAGTATATATATTATTTAAAAGTATATCAAATAAAAAAATTTGTTCCATCATTTTTATTACATTTTATTATTTTTTTTTAAAGTTTGAACAATCTTAATTTAAAGTTAGCAATTATTGATACTTTAGTCAAGTTATATAAATTATCTCAAATTTAACATGCAAATGAAATCTCTATTTTATGTCTTTAAATAATAAATTTTCTCTTTTTGAAATATTAAAAAGATATTATCTATTATTTAATTAAATAAAATTGGTATTATTAAAAAAATAAAATATCTAAAAAATTAAATTTACTTTCAGTGTGCTGAGCACAGGGTAAGGATTTTTATTTATATAATGAGACACATCAATAGTAAGATGAGAGCACTTCATAAATTATGTGAAAACTCCATTGAAAAATAAAACTTCACAATTTTATTTGATTCTCCATTGTCAATGCAACCTTTTTATTGTTCATACAATGAGATATTATAATCTCAATTATTTTTTGAATTAAAAAATGTACTTTTAGGGCTCTAAGAGAATAATGAGACAGAAGTGAAGAATAAGTGAAATAAATCTGCAATTAAAAATTTACAAATGAAATCTTAGTTCTATTCCTAATTTAATTTAATAAAGTTTGTTTTGGTATAGTTACTTTTACTTTCAATTTTTATTTTATTTATGTAAAATTTTTGAGAATGCTCATGATTCAAATACATAAAAATAAATATATAAAAAGTCTGTAATTTTTTTAAATAAAAAAATGCAATTTATGATAAATATGGTAGGAAAATGCCCAAACAAGAAATGGTCTTTGAGATCAATGATCTTAATCTTTCAATATTTATAAGTGAAAATCATGATCTTTTTTCAATTCTTATAATTAATATTTTGATAAATCAATGTTAGTCGTACACTCATGCCATAAAATGAATTTTATTTTTAAATTAGATAGTTCAAATAAATTTGTAAAAAGAAAAATGTGATCTTTGAGATCATATTTTTTTGCTCTATGTCAATTATTCTTATTTTGTACAATATTACTTTTTAAAGCATTCCAACATTAATTACGTATGCAAATGAACTCTTTTAACTTTTTAATTCTAATAAATTATTTACACTACTTTGATTGCATTGTATTGAACTACAGACAAGGTAGAATCCATAAATAAATAAGCCATCCCAAATTAAATAACTCACAAGATAAGCAACCAAATAACTACGTATAAATAAATTATTAAAGAAAAAGAGAAAAAAATAAACACTTCCTCTCTCTCAATAGTCCCCAATCAATCACGCTGCTTGAGTTTTATTTATTCCCACAGTGAAGTATGAAGATAAAGGGCTTCGAATTAGGACAATTTCTGGGTTCTTCTCTAAATTGTTTCGAATCAGGTAATTTACATTACTTCTCTCTGACCCCACTTATTTTTCGATACGCCTTTCGTTATTTGGGTACCAAATCTGTTGCAAATTGCACTTCTTGCGAGGAAATCAAGGTTGAGTTGGGGAATATTAATGGGTTGAACGATGCTCTTCTTTTGTATGAGAAAATGACCACAATGAGGCCTTTACCTAGTGTAGTAGAATTTAATCAATGGCTTTCACGTTTGGTGAGGCTGAAAGAGTATCCCATGGCCATGTCCCTTTTCAAAGACATCTGCAATTTGGGGATAATTGACGAATATACTATGAATAGGGCTATTTATAAAAATATTGTGAAAAAAATAAATTTTTACAAAATTATCGTATTTTTGAAAGGTTTATAAAATTATGGTAAAACAGCCACGTTTTTAACCATCTAATTTTTTAAAAAAAAATAAATAAAGAAGAGACGTGGCACGCAACCACGCCTATTTGGAATTTTTGTTTTTTATTTTTTGTTTTGTTTTATAAAAATCAAATCGGGCCACAGCTATTTGAAATTTTTGTTTTTTGTTTTTCGTTTTTCTTATAAAAATCAAATTCCCATGGCCTCTTGCATGGGAATCTTC
>JACGDI010005577.1:149196-228598 GCA_014898725.1 Jacaranda copaia
AATATAAAATTAAAATCTTGAAATGCATAAATTAAATTTTACCTAATTTCAAATAATCTAAAACACGATTTCTTCTTCTCTATTTTCTTTTTCTCCCCAATAATATGTTACTATTCTAAATACTCAAACTTAATAGTAAATAAATTTTTAAAAAAAATTCCACTTAAAGCCACACCTCTTGTGGTATATGCTTATTCCCATGCAAGAGGCCAAGAGGCGTGGCCTCTTGCACGGGAATTTGATTTTTAGAAAAAAAAAACAAAAAACAAAAATTCTAAAGAGGCGTGGTGCCATGCCTCTTATTTATTTATTTTAAAAAAATCAGATGGTTAAAGGCGTGGCTTGTAGCCACATCTTATCGTAATTTTATATCACTTTTCAAAAGCACGATAATTTTGTAAAAATCAATTTTTTCATAATATTTTTATAGATAACCCGAATATTGCCATTAACATGTATTGCCTTTCCAACGAGGTCAATTATGGGTTTGGCATTTTGGCTTCGTTCTTCAAGCGTGGTTGTGTTCCTGATGCAATAACCTTCAACACCTTATTGAAGGGTTTCTTTCGACAGAAAAGGATTATTGAGGCTCAAGAACTGTTGAGATAGATAGTAAGAGAAGGGTTGTGTGAGCTAAATATGGTTATTTATGGGACTGTGATAGATGGACTATGCAAGTCCGGTAACACTGCAGTGGCCATAAAACTTCTCAGAGTCACGGAAAAAGGGAGTTGTGGGCCACATATCCATATATATACATATATATTTCATGGTTATCAATGGCTTATGAAAGGAGGGAATGACAGGATCTGCTGTGGAGTTTTTCAGTAAAATATCTGAAAAAGGCATCACACCTGATGTTTCACTTACAATACTTTGATTTATAGCTTATGTAAGGATGGAATGATGGACTCTGCCATGAAGTTTTTTGATGAAATGTCTGAAAAAGGCATCATACCTGGTGTTGTCACGTACAATAATTTGATTTATGGCTTATCAAATTATGGAATGATGGACTGTGCTATGAAGGTTTTCAATAAAATTTTTGAGAAAGGCATCAGACCTGATGTTGTCACTTACAATATTTTGATTTGTGGCTTATGTAATTTGAGTCATTGGAAATAAGTTAAAAGTGTTAATTAAGAAGATGATAGACTGTAAAATTTATCCAGATCTTCCAATATTCACTACTTTGGTTGATGCTTTATGTAAAGAAGGATTGGTGGATGAAGTCAAAGATGTAGTCGCAATCATGATGTAGAAAAATGTAGTTCCTAACGAGTTATCCTACAATGCATTGATGGATGGATACTGTTTGCAAAGATGAGTTGATGAAGCTAGGAATGTTTTTGATTCTATGGCTAGCAAGAATATTACCCCTAATGTTTACAGCTATAACATTTTAATCAATGGATAGTGCAGGAAGAAGAAAATAGATGATGATGTGCTTCTTTTTCATGAGATGCCCCATAAAGGATTGAAACCTGATGTGGTTACATATAACACTCTGGTACAGGGACACTGTTCTGTGCCGGCAGATGTGCTGCTGCACTTCAGCTCTTTGATGAGTTACAAGCTACTGGCCTTGAACCTGATGTTTATACTTATTGTAACATGTTGGATGGACTGTGTCACAATGGGAAAGTTGATTGAGCATTGTCGTTGTTAGATGCATTGGAGAGCAAAGGATCACATCTGCATATTGCGTACTACAGTATTGTTATAAATGGACTGTGCAAAGGTGAAAGACTTGATGCTGCACGAGCTATTTTTAGTGATCTTCCTTCTAAAGGATTGGAGCCAAATATTGTAATTTACACTACGATGATTAAAGGATACTGTCAAGTACTAATTCAGGATGCAAAAGATTTTCTATTGAAGATGAAAGAAAAACATTGTTTGCGTGACTGCATCACTTATAATACTATTGTTCAAGGACTTCTAGTGAACGGTGAATTTGATGAGGCATCAGAGTTGCTTGAAGAAATGGATGAGAGGAGATTTTCTCTTGACTCATCCACTTTTGCTTTGCTACTTGATTTACATGGGAAAAGGAAACAAGATCCAGCTCTTCTTGCAATAATCCAAAAGTTTGCTCCAAGCACTTTAGTATAAAAGGTAGGAGCCAAAGATAGAATATGTATTGTTATATATGGCGGCATTTAGTCCAGTTCCTCTGTCGTGAGTTGCAAGAAAGAGCAGTCATTCTCATCATGTGTGGGATGAGGTTGTGTTAGGGAATTTAAACTACTGTACTTGTGGCGTCTGTTTCTAAATTATTGCTTACTGATGATGCATACTCACAAAGAAAAACGGAAATTTGAAGCATAGATATGGTGAATTGGGAAGTTGCATAAGCAGGAAAGAGATACTTTAGAAAATGGTTTTGGTTTCTTTAGGGCCCGTTTGTTTTTAGTTTCAAACTCTCTTTTCATTTTCATTATTATTCGAAAATAAAAAAATTATCAATTTATTTATATATATGTTGAAAATGTTTTTTATTTTCATTGTTTAACTTCTCCCAAATTTATGTTATTTGTCATATTATCACATTAATCAAATTCAAATTTGATTTGATTTTAGAAACTCATTTAAAATGGAAAAAATATACAGATATTTTTAAAAAATAAATTTCTTTTACATATAAAAAATGAGTTTTTAATTCTAAACCTATTCTAATCGTAAAAAGTGTCTAAATACAATCTTATTTTTATTTTGAAAGCTATAATTAACTTCTCAACATTTAAAAATGATAAAAATTGAAAACTAAAACGAGAATCTATATATATATATATATATATATATATCCAAGCGGTAGAATTTGTGAACTAATTTTAATTGTATCAAGAGGAAATTAGAAAGTATAAAGAGGATAATATATAGTAGCAATGGGAGTGCCACGACTATTAATTCTATCTCATCATTGTTATCAAACAGCAAATTATATGCATTTAGAATAATTCAATTTGTATTTTTTGACGAAAAAGTCGTGATTGGATGCCTCAAGTGGAGTCCTATCTGTGACACAAGTAATATTGGTCTAATTTAAACCACTAAATATGGACTGAAGACTACAAATTAGGAACTAACATCATCAATATATCCTTTCAACAAAGAGAATGTAAACAAGAAACTATTTTCACATAGTTTCATCAAGTAATGCTTTTACAACTACAATAGGTAATACATCTAAGTTTCAGTAATCTAGTGCTGGAATCATGACTCATTGATCAACTTATATATTTACTAGTATAATTTAAGTTATATATTAATTTCATTAATAACATATAGTAATTAATAATATAATTTAAATATTTTTTTTTATAATTTAAATTTGAACTTGATATTTTCAAATTAAACTCAATTTCAAACTTCATTTTATAAGTAAACCTAGCTCAAAAATTTAAAAAGAAAAAAAAAGGTTTAAAACACAATTCTTTTAGAATATACGACAATGAACCCAATAAACTCTAAATATGAAATTGTTAACGAATGAAGATCCAATGCTATTAAAATTTTAGGGTATTGGGTATTGAATGGGTGTAGATCCTACCCATACACATTTTAATTTTTTAGATGGCTATGGGTATGAGTTTCGGTCTAATATTTCTCATTGGTTCTGAACCTGGGTATTATTATAATATATTTATAGACCTGAGTAGGGTAAAATCTTACCCATTTATAGTCCTATTCTGAATCTATCATTACTTTAGTGAAATAAGTTTGTTGATTGATATCTTCTATCTTGAATCAGTGAAGAATTTTTGTGTTAGTCTATATACACATTTGTGTTAATTAGTTTAGACTTTATGCACAGATTTAATGAAGTTTGAAGAGTTTCCTTTTTGAGGCTATAAACACTTATGCATATGCTTAGAACTTGAAGATTGTTTTGCAAAATTTTCTTGCCTAGGTTGGCAGTACTATTTAGATTATTTTTCGGTTAATATATATCCTTTTTTAGATCAAAAAACTTGTTTTGCAAAAGTAGATTTCCTTTTGAAAGCCTTTGTTTTTTTTTTCTTCAAAGAATAAGTTTTTATCATTTGGCAATTTTGATAGCTCTATTTATTTTATATTCAATTTTTTTTTCTTTAAAAATCTCATGAGGTCACTTTGCGGTGACTTGTATTTTGACATTATAGAATCAACTTTAACTTTATATTTTTTTAAAATTTTTCAAGAATCATTCTCACAATCACTTTTTATCATCCGAACTACTAAATAAAGCTAAAAGCGTAATTACCTTGCTATTAACCATGAGACAATCTTTTCCATATTGAAGTATTTCGATGTCTGATTCATTCTAAGTGAGAGCTATTGTCTTAAGTTTATCTTGTTTTGAGGCCTTTCTTAAATTTAGACACTCAGGTCTTATGTGATCAAGTTCCTAATATTCGTGGCATACTGGCATGGCATCAAACTTGTTATGTTCTTTAAGGTTCCAAACTATTTCTCCTTTGACTTTTTTTTTCCTTCTAAAACTTTTTGAGAGTTGATTAGTTATTTTAATATCTAAGAGAATCATGGCAATTTCTTTATCATTATCTCTTTACCAGCTTTCCTTGATTATATTTTTTTTCTTCCTTAGGAGATGTAACGGATCCAATGAGTACTTTTCCTATTATCGTTCGATTAAGATCTCAAACTTTTAGATTGTAGTAATTTGTGGCATCCATTCTTGTGAAATGGAACATGGGATCTTCCCAATCCGTTTGCCCTTCATTGAGAGTCCTTCAAACCCATATGAGTGATGCTCTTGTTAGGGCTTGTCGTGAATATTTTTCCATGTAATATCTTTACAAGCATCCACACATTTAAGTGATGCTCTTGTTAGGGCTTATCATGAATATTTTTGTACTTGAATTAGGAAAATAATTCTTTTTTGTTGGAATTGACTGATACCTTTATGAGTTACTTAATTACATATCTCACATTTATTTTGCAATGCCACATGCTTGTTCTATTATATCTATAATTTGGTACGCTGACATGATAGATAACAGGGCTAATTGCATTTTGCTCCCCCAATATAATTGGCATAAAACCCCCTATAAATATTTAATTGCCCTATTATCCCCTATTCTGTTTTTAATAATACTCACTCACCTCAATTGAGTTTTTCCCTTTTTTGAATAATCAAATATCAGAATTGCCCTTGTTACATACTAAAATTTTTTTAAAAAAAATTGAGATTCAAAAGTCAAAATTGTCTCACCTCTCAATGCTCTATGTAAGAACCCTAAAATTCTAAGCGAAGTCACGTCCCGAAATTCCACGTAAACCCCCCATTTTCGTGTTAATCTTACACCTGAGATTCGATATTGTGATCCCTCCAAAGAATTTTGAAAGAATGCCCCATTTATGAATGAAGTTTGAAGTGTGGACGCACTCCCGTCTGCGAATGAAGCCAGAGTGCGCACCCGTTGTGCGAGATTTCTAAAGGTTTTGAAAAGGGCAAGTGAATCATACTGTTGAGGTAACCAACACGCACCCATTAGCCTTTTTCCTTTCGCAGTCATGATTATGGTTTAGAGCTTTTTAAATTTTTGCAATTTTTGATTTTATTTTATATGCGTTGTAATGAAAAATATTTTGATTGTATATTGGGGTTTTTGAAACATTCATTTTTTATTTATATATACGAGGGTTTCTGAAATTTAATTTTTTCACTATCTTGTAGGTATAAAAGTCTTCACCTTTTAGGCATTCAAATATTAAAATTTTTTTAAATTTGTGAAATGTAATGAATATGCCAACATATTACTTCAATTTACATTTAGATTTCAAATTGTGATGCTATAAGAATGCTACAGAATTGCTGCTTATTTGCTTTTGGGTTGCTATTGTAAACTTACTTTCAAATATAATTTATTATATTTTTCTACATTTTTTGACTATTTCTGAAATTTAGAACTTATTAGATTTCAAATTATGTCGTCTGATTACGGTTGCTGTTGTAAAATTTAATGCTGCAAATTGAAAATTGAATATATCGACCATTTGTTTTTGTTTATTTTGTAGTGAAATGGTACCATTTTCCAGAATTTTGGGTGGGTGGATTGTTTGTGAGAGATCTTGATGTTGTCTATAAAAGAGGTAAGAAGCACTTGATTTGTAATTTTTGCTTGAATGATATAAAGTACAATTAGTTATGACAATAGGTTTGGGCAGACTGAGTCTCCACTCCAAACCCACCTTGAGTGGGGCAATTAAGGAATCGAGTAAATGGGTTTCAGGGCGAGTTATAGTTCTTAATTTTAGCGGGTTCGGGGAGGGTTATGGGTTTAGTAAACCCGTCCCGCATAATAAATATATATAATATATATACGTAAAATATAAAAAAATTAGGATATATAATAGCATATATATATATATATATTGTTGAATAAATGATACTTTTACACTTATTCAATCACCTTAAGAAATGATGGAGAATGTATTAAAATTAATTAATATGGATATTTTATTTTAAATTTAAGGAAATAGTGTTAGAAATTTTGTATATTGAACTCCAATTTTCTATACATGTATAAATGTTCTTTGTATTTGTTTATTTTAATCTATTTTGAAAACATATGAATTGCGTATATTTATATATTTTAATGAAAAAAGAAAAAAGAAAGAAAAATGGGTTTGTTAGGTTGCACTCGCTGGGTTAGGGGTCTAAAGTGGAATGGGCTAGGTTCTAGGTCCAAATGAAAGTAGGTGGGGGTGGGTTTCAAGTTTTATCAAGATGAGGCATGTGGTTGGGGAATCCATGCGTCAAGAATTTTAAATGGCCTAGTATTTCAAATAAAGACACCAAAAAACTAACATAATTGTGCCAGACAATTTGATAATAGAATGGCCAACTACAAATGTATTACAAAGAGGATGGAGAAAATAATAAGAGACATCGAGATATTAGCATTGAGAAAGATGCAGAATAAATCTACAAGAAGTTGAGTTTGAATACCTTCTATTTGACAGTTTTGAGTGCTAAGAGGACAGCAATAGAAAAGATCAAAGGACTGACAGTTTGAAGTACAAATTATTGTGAAACTGTGAGGTACCAAAATCCTAGAAGTAAACTGATTCAGAAAAGACACAAAGACAAAGAACTTCCTACATTTGATAGGATGTATTTCAACTTGAAGGCTATGAAGGTAGGGTTTCTAGATGGTTGTAGGCTCATCATAGGGTTTGATGGCAATGAGTAGATAGAAAGTCTGAAGTATATTTATCCAATGAATGAACGATATATTCTATACATCTAAACTTTAATTTTAATTAAAAATTTTAAAAAAAAATGAAGTATAATCTATCCAAGTATAACCAATTACCATTGTCTTTGATTACATTATAGCCTATTTTATCAACCAACTACTCATTAGAAAAAGAGCATTATAGAATTTGTTAGATAAATGAATAATATATTCTATTTATACTTCTACAGAAACCAGTGTGCCTGATCGAGTCTAGTTGTTAAATGATCTTATGCATTTGACATATGTAAACATTAAGCTGTCATAATAACATTAATTATTGTCCTTATATGATATTTGTTTTTATTTTATAGATGACATATCAATCTGGGTTTCATCCCCCTGCCAATTAGCCAAGGTCGGGTTTTTAGTCAAGGTAGGGAGATGAGTTCCTCAACTCAACAAACCCACTCTCCAGCCTACCAGTCTTCCACCACCTCATCGATTGGTCATCAGTTTATGCCTAACCATGCCTATCTCCCACTAGAAGCCACAATACTCCTCTCATGTTCTCTTTTGTTGCTATAAGATCATTGACATATTGTTCCTCACACCTACACTCACAGCATCATTACTTATCCTTGCCACCATCTACTTCACCTGTGGGCACTCCATCACCATCTATCAACCTAGCATTTAGCCATCCTCTGCTGCTCCACTCAATCATTCCATATCACAACAGTAGCATCCCCAGCAATCCATTCTTTAGCTGGCTATGTATTGGACGATAGAGGATCAAAGCCTCTATTCCATAGTTTTGGCAAGGTATACTTACATCTTGATGGACACTACGGTTGAGTTCGAATTGTTATGTAAATGTTATTTTATTATTATTTTAATAATTATATATTAATGTTAAGAATTATTTTATGCATGTATACGCCTTTGCTTGATGGTCCAAATTCTTGATGAGAGTGATCGAAAGCAATGCAAAGGAGCCCTATAGAACTTGGTCTAATATCCCCCAAGCCCTTGGAGACTTGATGTTTAGGGAATGGAAGGTATATGAATGCTATAAATATATTTATTTTTTAATAATTAAGTACATTTGTGTATTGTAATTACACTAATTGATCTCCTTTATTTCATAGAGATATGTCACTGAGACCCCTAGCACGAAGGCCATTTTTAGAGGACCTTCAACACTAAAGGAGGTCACCGACTTATTGACATGTATGGTCACACTTGAAAGATGGGTAAGAGGCTATACTGGATTGGCAAGGACACTTGGGCTGCTATCTACCAAAACTAGCAATCCTAAGATTTTAAGAACAAATCCACCTAGCTCAAGAAGAGCCAGGCTTCTAAGATTAGTAGATCTTTCCATACATGAGAAAGTATATCCATTAGGACACATGCTGAGCTTTTAGTAAGTTTTCAAGCTTTTAGACTTTAGTAAACTTAGTCTATAATATTATGTTACTTTCTTTTATGATAATAATCTTTGCATGACATGGTTGATGGAGAAGGATTGGTATCCTTCCCATTTGTCATCCATTGATATTTTGGTTCATAGGGAAGAGTTGTTGCCTTCCCCAAATGATATTATGTTATCATTTCTTGTGTTGTTGATGAGCTTTCATTTTTTTAGTTGATGGGGAAAGGTTTGTATTGTGTTGTTGATACTGTTATAATCTTTGCATGACATGGTTGATAAGGAAGGGTTGTTGCCCTTCCTATTTCTTGTTCATTGATATTTTTGTTGATGTCATGTTATCATTTCATGCATTGATGAGCTTTTTTTTTCCAAGTAAATAGGAGACTTTGTCGAATTATTTTCTTATAATCATTATAGTTTAGTATTATGTACATATACCACATCTATGTTAATTCTTATTCTCTTGTTCTCTATATAGACTCAGGAGTTGTTGAGGCCCCTAAATGTGGAGGAGGTTTTTGCTTGTATCCACTACAATCTGCCAGATAAGAGTTAAGTGGATGAGATGGAGAGGAGAGCTACTATAAGTTAATTACTAATTACATTATATTATATTCATATATTTATTTTTATACCTTGTAGAAGAGCCTTTAATAGGTGCTACATTCCCAGTCTCAGCCAAAGGGTGTTACGAGCAGTGCAGAGACCCAACAATCTCATGCTGAGTTGTCGACTCATATTATAGATGGCCCTAACAAGAAGAGACGAGTTTATAGGTTAAGCTACAAACAATTACCATCATACATCAACATGCCTTATAAAGTGCCTAGTGCACCAATTGCAACCTAGTTGGAGGCTCACTTGGAGGCCTATTTACAGGCCAATATTGATGATATGCAAAGCATGTTCTCTAAGCAATTGAGCGTGATGTAGAATTTGATTGCTCAGCTAGTTTGTCAGACTCTAGTGGACAGCCCCCACCCCCATCCCTTCAACCTACCACTAGCAGTTTCAGTCGTAGCAAGGCGAGCATGATGACCAACATCAGCATGGCACTGAATAGGGTGAGTATTTCAACTTCATTACAAATTATAACTTTTAAAATTTTTACTTATAAAATATTTTATTTTAAATTATTTTTCCATTTGTTCCTAAATTTTTTGTACTATAAGTGCATGTTATTTTATATTCAAGACATATGAACAGGTTACAAGTGTAATTAAATAAAAAAAATTTAAAATATTTTAAAAAATAAATTTTTGATTAAAAATCAAGGACCTTTCGATGAAAATAATTATAAATAAATAATAATTTTTGATAATTATCCATCGCAAATCCGTCTAAGTTTGATAAAAAATGTAAAAAATAAATAAATTAAAAAATTATAAAAAAACCTATCAAAAAGTTTACAAAAAGATATTAAGAAATTTTCTACCAAAAAATCCTATCAGAAAGGAGATGAAAATGTGATAGTTCACAACTATCAAAATTCCACCACAAAGTCGATGAAAATTCATTGAAAATTTTTTTGACGGAAGCATCTGTTGAAAATTGGATGGAAAGAAATTTGCAATGAGGGTTTTTTCAACAATAAAAATTTTGTTAGAGATTCGTTGACAATTTGTCGTTCTGTTGAAAATCCGTTGGAAATGTCTTAATTTTTCTACAATGTTTTCAAAAACATGCCTTGGAGGACAGCTACTAGCTGCAGTTGGAAATGATTGCAGTGATACTATGTGGCCAATTGCATTAGTTGTGGTGAGGGTTGAAAATAGAGAGACTTGGAGTTAGTTTTTAAGTTAGTTGTTTCATGACATTTGGGATGTTGACGAAGGGAGATGGACATTGACTTCAAATAGACAAAAGGGCTTATTAATGTAGTCGAAGAGCTGGCCCCTTGATGTGAACACACGTTATGCCTGAGGCATTCATATGCCTATTTTAAATCAAGATATAGAAGTTTGGAGCTTGATTTGAAAGATAATTTTTGGAAAGCATCATGTATAGGAACAAAAAGGAGTTTGCAAGATGGATGAAGAAGATTGAAAACTTGATCCTAAATTTGATGAAAGTTATAAGTATGTTGTAGAATGGCTTAGAAAGATACCATGTCACCATTGGGCTGGATCTCACTTCAGAAGAATGTGTTAGTATGACTTTTTGGTGAACAACCTCAATGAATCTTTCAACAACTACATACTTGAAACTAGGGATAAATAATTATCTCTATGTTTGAGTGGATGGGGGGGTTGACATCAAGAGTACAAGTGAAGAGATAAGGCATGGAGAAGTATGATGGGAAAATATGTCCTAATATTATGAGAAAGTTGAACAAAGCCCTTAGACAATCTAGATTTTCTGCTTCTAGGTACTACGGGAAAGATGAATTTGAAGTAGAATTTAGAATTTTTGACAGGCATGTAGTTGACTTAAATAAAAGGACCAATACTTGTGGAATCTTCCAGTTGAATGGCTTCTCTTATTGCCATGCTCATGCTACCATTTGCAAGAAAAGACATAAGATTGAAGATTATGTAGCTGATTACTCGAAGAAAAAGGCATACCTAAAGGTTTATTCAAATACGATACCTGTTGTTTCTGGAAATGCTGACTATATTAAGACTAATTTTGAACTTTTGAGGGTGCAGACTGCACAAGAAAGATGGCAAGCCGAGAAAAATGAGAAGAATTGTAGATGATTTGCAAACTGTCTCAACAAGAAAGGGACTCTCACATTATTGCAAGAATTGCTTGCAGCAAGGGCATAATAGAGTAACACGCAAGAATCCATCTCATCCAAGCTCAAAATTTTATAAAGTTACAAGTAAATTTATATAGAAGTAAATTTAACAAGTAGAATTTTCCTTTACCAAATTTATATCATTAATCACAACCTTCATTGCAGGGGACCACTTCTCTAGATTTGGACAACCAAGTAGTGCTAGGCAACCTCAAAGAAATTTTGTTACTGCTAAAAGAAATGCTACAACCAAGGAAGAATATGCATTTTGAATGAATAAAATTAATATTTTACATACAAAGCATTAACATTTTATAAGTATTTAGTACAGGCTAGGCTTAAAGATACAAGAAAAAAGTTAAATGCATAAGAACCAACAAGTCAGAGTAAATTAATATTTTTATGCAATTTTCAGTAACACGTGTTGCTTAAAAACTAATTACCCTACAAGTCAATCAAAGAAAATTAATTGGAGCTTCAAGACAAATTGGCCAACTATATGAAGCTTCAAGGTAGTGAAGCAAACAAACTAAACCTTCAAGGCAACCAAGCCAAGCTTAAACAACACAACCAAGCCAATTTGCAAAAAATCAAGCACAAAGTTCAAGATATGCTACTCAGGCACAAATTAGTACTATTGTGAGTATTCTTATGCTCTTACCTTTGTGCCTTCAAATATTAGATCTTGTTATTTAGGTTTTCTTTTCTTTCTTTCCTATGAATAGGGTACTAGAAAACTAAGTGAGGGAAGAATCTATGAAGAACCTATAAATATTACATTATTGGGTAAGAAAAGGCTTCAACTTCAATATCTAAGCAACCTACAACAACTCAAGGGTGAGAAAGTCTGAGATGTCTGAGATTTTGTAGAATATTAGAAATAAGTCAAAAAAAAATGTATGACAAGAACAAGAAGGATTGAATTCATACTACTGGTTGAATTATTGATGTTGGTGTGACATTTTTGTGGCTTTCAATGACATTGAGCAGTTATGGCATCCTTTTTCAGAGAGTTGGTAGCTTTGAAAGATTGTAGTTTGCTTTATGCTCTATTTCCAACAACTTGTGCTATGGAAAACAGTATAATATTTCCACTTGGTTAGATATGAGCATTTGAATATTTGGATATAGTTATTTTGAAGATCATGCCAATTTTATGAACAATTTTTATTTTTAATGATGTGAAGTTTATTTTCATTTATTTACACTATTTAATGGTAGGTTTCATTAAATGCTTGTGTTTTCAAATTTTTTTAGTGTGTTGGCAGGTTCCATTAGATTTTTTTCCTTATGTTGGCAGAGTGTCGAAGTGTGAAGGTAGTGGACCACACTAGATAGGTTGCACTAGATGCTTTTTCCTTATGTTGTTTGAATAGGCCCTTGGTAGGATTTTTTTGGACAATGTTTAGGAACCTTCTTTGATCTATTGTTGTAATTTTTTAGTATTTTATGTTAGTAGTTTTAATAGAATTTTTATAGCCTTTTGACTTTTATTAACTATTCTAATTGCTGCTATATTGATTTAGTTGTTAAGTACTTTATGTGTAGCTTGAGCAAATTTGCTAGCCAAAACAATTTAATTTGTTCTATTGGCTAGAACAATTTTTTTCACTGGCCAAATTATTTATGCTTAACTTGGCTTGGTTTAGTATGGCTAGAACAATTGGTGGTTTTGTTTTGCTAGTCAGTTATGCTTGAGCAATATGGTTTGTTGACTTGAGCAAATTAAATATAACTAACAAACCCTTCATACTAATGTAAAAAGAAATTGAACACTTCATTAGAAACAACAATTTAGCAAAAACCAACATTCCATATAAAAACAAAAACAAGAACAAGAACAAAATAAGAGAAACAGACATTTTCTCTAATTTAACTCTACCTTTTTGTTTCACCAACAATACAATTAAAATCATGAACTGTACAACACAAATGAACCAAGAAATAAGAATGCAATTTCCTCTTATTTTCCCCTCATTTGGTTTAGCCCTAAAAACTGTTGACATAACTTCAGCATCTTTGCTATACTCTCCAAACTCAAGTTCATCATACAAATCTATTGCATTCCCAGATAGAATGTGACTAGAAGTCCTTCAGGAGACCAAGCGGCATTTTCAACCTTCACCCACCTAAAAAATTCACATCCATGGAAATTGCAACAATAATATAACTTGTCTTTTGAGGGCTTCTTCTCATTTTCAACCACTCGCATTGCTACCTTTTCCTTGCATTCAAATAAAAAATTTGATGGATACTTAATGTTCAAATAAGGCTTTGAATGTCGTCTTTGATTAGTACTATTGGAAAAAAACATTTTTGCTGCACACTTTCTTCTTCAATCTTAAAGAAAATGGATTCTTGGGATGTCAATGAAGATGGATCTCTATTTCACACACAACAAAAAGGTAAAATAGTCATTGTCAATTGTAAAAATTGTTCAAGGGCAAGAAAACCCACACCTTCAGCACGTCTCAAATACGCTAGCAAGAAAGGGTGAAATTTTGCTATTTTTTAACAATATAAAGATGTGATGCTCTATTATTAAAATGTTAGGGTTTTTTTGCTAATTAGAGACCTTATAGGGGGTATAATATATTTTGCCCATACACTATATTTAGCTTTTGTTTTTGTAGAATTAGCTTTGTTGCCTTCAATTAGCTCCTTTCATTCTTTGGGAATGACTAGACCATCCAAGTACTTTGTTAGAATGATAGGTCCTTCATAGATTATACCCCTTGGATCAAATTTAAAAGTAACAAAATATTCTTCCACTTGGTTATCCTATGTCGCATAGTTTGTTCTATCTATATACTTTAAAAAATTTGTTGTCTATTTCATCAAATTTATTTCTATTTTGAAAATTTTCAAATTTAAACTCAAGATTAAATAAAAATATCCAATTAATGGAAAAAATCAAATATTATGATATATGAAACTAAGGCATGTGATGCAATTCAAATAATACCTTGTGGAAGAACGAAGCAAATGGTGATATTTTGATAATTCAAATCACATTTTATGATTAAAGAAATACACAGTAATCTAATCATTGAGGCCAATCAAATCATTTGACTTCATCAAATAATTATGGCAAGAGATAAGTATAAACAGGTTGATTTCCAAGAAGCCAAAAACACACCAAGTCCTAGTAAAGTCTCATTCAAGCAAGAGAGATTTTGAGGGAAAGTTTCACAGTTCTCTCAACCAAATCCAAGAAAATCTACAGTGTTTAAGAAAAATAAGAAAATTTTCATCATGAAGTTCATCAAACTTTGACATTCGATTCAAGATTATTGTATTAATCCCTTAGGTTGACGTTATTCTCTCAATTAAATTTACGGAGATACATGATATTCAAGAAGTATAGCAAAGCATTCATTGCAAACTCACCAAAGTGCAATATTTGATTCGATATTAAGGTATGAAACCCTTAGATTAACATTATAAAAAATTAAATCAGCTTTGGAAGAGATCTAAGTGCCAAACTTCTCTTTTGAAGTAAAATTCAAAGTTATCCTTTTTTGAAGAGAAGAAATAGAGAATCTAAATTAGGTACTGTATCCATATTTATATATTCTAAATTATATTTTTCATATTTTTTTTCTATCTTGTAATATTCAATTTCGTAGACATGAAATTTGCATTACCCCATTAAACAGTAGTCTACTGTAAGATTGACCTTTTATTAAAAATTCAAATTATTGGATGGTCATCAAATATTTGAAGTGAATTTAATCAAATCACATAATAAACGCATTGCTTTGATGCTAATTAATAGTGAGTATACCAAAAGCGCAGGAAAGGGGAATTGGGTTTAAAAAATTTTGATGATGCACTAGAAGATATTGATTGACTTATAATGTTATGAAGTAATGATGCTTTTGCACGCAAAAGTGTTAATACATATGAATGTATGATTGGAAATAAAACACCAGGAGATGTAGAGATAAATAAAAATACAATGAACGTATCACAATGATTTATAGTGCATCATTAAAAGTTTATGTGAACTACCTGAGCTTTTTACTAGGACATTAGACCTGCCAAATCCACTGAAATATGAACAAAGTTTAACATGAATAATACACTAGAAAATTGATGTAAAATAATGAAAATATCTAGATTGAAGAAGACAAATAATAAAATATCCCAAAAGGAATAAGATAGAAAGCAGAATATCCCAGAGAGATTAAAAATAGAAGGATAGGTCAATTGAAACTGGTCCAAGAGCAATTCTCTACCAATACTTCTACATACAATGTGTAGACTGGTATGAAAATTATTACAATCGCATTGATACAAAAGTTAATACTCAAAAAGCAAACAATTTTCTATTATGAAACTCTACCAACACAATTTGCTCACAATAGCAATTGTGCTACTATTTTCTATTCTCTAGAGGGTACCTCAAGAAATAAGACATGTTAATAAAATTATGTGTAAGCTATTGTAAAATTTGTATATGTATCTCTGCTTCCATTTGGTTCTACATTGATATGCAACAAAACCATTTTCATATTTAAATCGAAAGAATCTTGTGAAATTATAACAATATTAATAGACCTGAGAATATTAAAAATATCATGTTCTTCATTTACACTAAAAAAAAGAAAAAAATAGTATAAGATACTCTATAATCTTTCTATACATATCAAATTTGGGTAAGGAATCTACTAAAAATAATGGGCCTAAGAGAGGGTGAATTAAGCCAAAAACAAAATTATGCCACTTTAGAAAAATATAAACAATAGTTTTAAACTGAAAGTTCCATATGAAGTAACACAAATTTAAAGATAATGAAAAAGTAAATGAGACACTAGATTTATAGTGATTTGGCAAGCCCAATCCACTACCTAAGCTTTCACTTAGGATTTTAATATGCAAGAGTTCATTAATAATTTCAAAGATAATTAGTACAAATGAGTTCAATAAATATGAACAAGCAAATTAAAACCGACTGAACTATGTCAAGCAAACTGATATAGTAGAAGGGAAGGAATATTCCAAGATCCCTAACACTGAAGACTGTACAGCTAATGGTAGTTCCAGCTAGAAGTAAACAGCATACCCCTTTCTTTTCTCCAACACAATACTTCAAGAAAGTTGATGATTAGAACTAAATATTTTTATAAGCAAATTCTTGTACTTTTGAGTGCATCTCTTCAAAATTAAATAGTAGACCTTTTGCTCATGCTGAATGTTCCAACAATAACTTTCCATAGATAGGCTCCAGCAGTAACTTACCAAGTTTGGATATCAGTAATCAATCAAAGAAGATATTTAGTCTTCATTTGTATTCTTAATATGTTCTTTCCATGTACAAGATATTAGTATTATTTTGCCCAAATAATATACGAACTAAAGATGGAAACAATTTGTGAATTGCTTGATTAATGGAATTAAACATATCATTTTCATACAGCAAACTAATAATCCTACTGATCTCCCCCTTTTTGATGATGACAATAAATTCAATCAAGTGACTCCTCCTAATTTTTGTGCTTAGTAAAATTTTAATAGATAGGTTAACAATATTCTCTAGATATATCAAAGTCTGTAATACTGTAAATAGCTCATAACTCCCGCTAAATAGTGCAGTCATTTATAGAAAAAGAACCAAGAATGTAGAGTGCTGTTTAATATTAATTCAATAAGATAAGAAGTTATCATAGATTATTAGTACTATGACATTAAAATAAGTAGCGAGCATCATGCATCATGATTAGTACCGAAGGACATTGCCACACTATTACATAATCAAGAAATGCACAAAAAGTGATGCTCAAACGTGATGAACATAGAAGTTTCTTAAGTTCAGCATATCCTTAATAAGCATAATTCTTTTCTCGCCTTTAGCATAAAAAAGGAGCTAGAAATAGCATAACGATAATGGCAAAGCTTGTGAACATCAAATAGGAGTTTGGACACTTTACGTTTTAGGGAACGTATGCAATCTTCAAGAGAGTCAGTAACATCTTGGAGCTACTCACTGAGACAGTCAATAGTAGTAACAACAGAACGAAATGAGGAAGATTTTCTGGAACAAGGAGTGGAATGATGTGGTTCATTAGAAGATTTATGGGACAACTCAATAGAATCAACGTAAATAGGTATTTTACCTTTGTGGCATTTAGAGTTGTGGGGTGTAGCAATAGCATGAAGAGTGTCCTTATACCAAACATAAGTACCATAGTAATGTAAATGCATTTTAATGAAAGTGGCCATATCAATCAGATGGTGTTCTTTTGGATCTTCTGCCCATGAAGGCAGAAGAAAGACATCCTTGTTTTACAAAATTCGAGCGACGAGCATACCATATGGGAGATTTTTGGAGGAATGAGTGACAAAATGAGCTATATGTTTGAAAATGAAGTAACCAAGATTGACTGAACAACCTTTGATAGCTATAGAGAGAAAAAACAAGAGAGATGACTCATGTCAGTTTAGTGTCCTCCACTAGTGATAGTAGCAGACAAAATGGTCATTGTGATAAGGCGATGAAGTAGAAAGTGATCAATATTGAGTTTGTTCATTATAATCCCTCTAGAAAGTTTTAAGATTGCCCACCCCAAAATAGACGACATACTTCAGATAGATTAAACTCGGGGGAGGGGAACCAATACCCAAGTGAAAAGAATTTGACCCCATTAAAGAACAGGCCAAGATAATCATTAACAAAATCAATTAAGATAATTCATATAATAGTCTCATACTTGTGGGATTTAATGTTCACAACAAAATGCATTACTTCCTCTATCCATCATTGAAAACTTTTAATGAATAATTTGCAGTTATAATTCATGTAATAGGTTTGTCATTCTTACAACTAAACATAGAGACCAAAGGAGGCCAATAGAATATGTTAGATGATAGATATCATATATTCTATTAATTAAGTATACAAAAACCTTGAGGCTTTATTTATATAGTCTAATTTCTTGATATGTAAATTGCATAATCTTTATACAACTAAACAATTCCATAATTTCAAGAACATATAAAATTTTAAATGGAAAAACATAGAATTCAATGCAAAAGGGAAATTAGATTGCTTACAAGTAGACAATGTGCTCAGTTTTAGTTTACACATTATGTATATAAGTAATATTACGGTTCATTGAATTTACAAATAACAATTTCTGCATTGCGTAAATAGAATTTAATTTTTAATTTTGATGAATTTCAAGTGTTTTTAAATTGTTGATTTCTTTTTTCGATAATTTAGATTATATTGTTGACTCACTAAAAGAATAAGTTTGCGCTGATTGAAATTTGACTCATGTATTAGTTTTTAAAGAAGCCAAAACTTCAAGCAAAAAATTTGAATGTATTCAAACCTTAAGGAAAAAGAAGGTAAGAATGAAGGCATCTATGAAGGTGAATGATGGCAGTAATTGATGGAAAATCATACCTTGCGAGGGAGGAAACTATTCTCTTTTCACGTAATAAAGCTATGAAAGTGAGATTTTTCTACAACGAAACACTAAATTATAGGTACGTAAGAATTCTTATTAGAATGTTAAAATATGTTATTATATGACAATATATTCTTCTCTAATTTACTTGAAGGAAATAGGTAAATTATATTTTTATTTTAGGGGTTGTTAATGTGAAAAAATAAGTATTAGTAATTTGTAGCTTTCTAAAAATTTTACATGAGTTTTGGGAATTGTGTGATAATGTTTTTTTCTTCCCCTTTTAGTTTATGGTAAGACATGTTCCATTTAGTAGTTATGTTTGCTAAAAATCTATTTGATTGTTATACTTTATGGATTTCATTTTATATATATATTGAGAATTAGTGTGGAAAATAACGATATGTATTTGTCCTAAGAAGGCAAATATATGTAATCAATTTAACTATATATGTCTGTTTTTGTTAGATGATTGAATGCTTTTAAATCTATTTATTTTTGGAAATAGTTTGTTTATTTACTCAACAGAGTAAATTAAGATTTTGAATATATTCATATATTATTTAAAATTTAAGTATGTTGTTGGTATCCTTTTGTTAACATGATTTATGATGTGTTTTATTTATTTACTTATTTTTTTATGTTCAAATAAATTATTGTTTGAATGCTTGCTTATTTACTCAATATAGCATATTAGGATTTTGAGCATCTTGATAAAATTTTCAGAAGTATGTTTGTCAATTCCTTCTTATTGTTGGCATAACATGATTTATAATGTATTCTGTCTTTCTTTTTGTTATTTTATATTCAAATAAGATATTGTTTGCATTCCTTGTTTATTTTTTTCTTGGCTGTTCTAGTATGTTATTCATATAAATAATTTGCTTTAGTCATTTGAGGGTTGAAATTTAGGATTTTCAAAATAAGTATTTATTAACGTAATTTGTTTGTTTGTTTTTTAGTTTTTGCTGCATTTGGAATTGTGAATGAACTTTTTAGGTCTTTGTTTTCTCTATCAAGAGAGTATCCTTTTTGAATTTTTTGTCTAATCTTTGTAAATGTTTGTTTTATTTTAGTTTTTGTTTTAATTTTATATGTTTGTTCCATTTAGATGCATTTATTCAACCCTTATAGTATTTTATTTGCTTTCATTTTTATATTCAACTGTGTTTTTATATGGTGCTTTTTTTGTAATTCAATATGTTATAATATTTACTCTTTTAAGTTGTTCTTGTTTATGTAGACTCTATTTTATTTAGTCCAAATATTGTGCTTGCTTTATAATATTATAGTAATATTATCATGTGCTTCTTATGTTTCTCAAGGCTTTGAATTTTTAATCTTCATTTGATTTGTGATCTAATATTTTATATAATTGGATTTAAAAGGTGACAATCACTTGATGGATGAAACTAAAGAAAGGAATAGAAAATATAGAATAGAAAAAAATAAAGGAGGCTTATTAGAATATGCTTCCAAAAAAGAAAGCAAGGCTACTTGAGTGTCATGAAAAATAATATTGGGATCACATTGAAAGATCTACATCATCATTAAAAATAACACTTGAATTTTGTAGTGTTGAGGAAGAAGGAAGAGAGCAAGTTTCTTGTAGGAATCAAACCTCTAATTCTACATAAGCTTCATTAATTATCTATAAATAACATTTGTCTAAGATCCATGGATAATCACTCCTTTAATGAATGTTTGCTAGATTATTCTTACTCAATTACTATACCTCCCCATTTTTTGAGCTTGCTTTCCATTCCATTAATTCCTTGGTCTCTACCTTCAATCACACCTTACCAATTATTGTAAGGCTAAAAAATTCTTGTATGAGCCTCTTTCTTTCTATTATGCAAATGTTGATATTTCTTTAGCCATCCCTAATCCAATATTACATCGCCTTTTTGCTAAAGACTCTACAAATGTTGGACAAGATTTACACGAAGAGTTTGGACATATAATAGTTTTGCTCTTCCTTCAGTAGAAATGAAAACTGAAATTTTGTTGGGGTAATCAAGGAATATACACTTTCAAGGTTAATGGGCAGGTATCTCATAGATTAGAAATGTTTACAAGTTTTGTTAAGCTTCCAAAACGTTCTTCAATTATTCTTTCTAGACATTGTTGATGATGTTGGCCTTGATGCTTTAGAAAAATATGACCTTGAGCTTGTTATTGTTAATATATTTATAAAAACTTTAGCGAACAATCCATACTCAAATTTTTTAAACATATTCATTCTGGGAATAGTTTGGAAAATTTTACAGTTCTTTTACAAGTTTAACCATAATTAAACCTCCAACTATTAAAAAATAGCTGGAATTTGGAACAAGATGAGTGATGATCGTGAAAATATGAATCATGATATAAAATTGTATGCATTGGGTTCCAAGGAACATACAATTCTATATCATTATAGACGTTGTGACTTGTTACAATATCTTTTGTTATTCTCACTTGGGGACCTGGATGTGTCATGCTGGAATAGAACGGTGTCATGGACTAGAAATTTTAGGAGTTGCTAGAGAGGTCAAAATATTGTATTTTTGGCTACTGGCCAATCAGCAAATGATATTTTGCACATTGAAAATAAAGGTAATTTATATAATTAATCAATTATTCAATTTGTGCATTATTTAAATATTTGAATAATTAAATAATCATAATTATATTGTTTTTGCAGTTTCCTTACAAAGTAAAAATAAAAGGCAATTGTGTCATGCCATAATGATAGTGCTTATAGATGCCAAATGCATGAGGGTGAATTCATGTCATACTTCATTCAGGGAGATTAGGACAATAGTATAGCATAAATTCTTACATCAAAATAAAAATACAGGGTTTAGACTATTGTAGAATAGAGCAACAACAATTTGATGCAAGAACAAAAAGTTTACAAGGAATTGTGGATTCTTTAGGTGTTGATTGTCTGAATGACCTAACTAAAATAAGTCGTAGTATCTTATTGCCTTTTTCCCTTTGTTGGTGGTCACCAAATATATGATGAAAAGATATGCGAATGCAAAGGCTTTAGTTCAAAAATATGGTAATCCAGATTTGTTTATTACAATGACTTGTAATTCAAATTGGCCCAAAATCAAAGAATATCTTTTACCAATTGAAAAACCTCAAGATCAGCCTAATTTAGTTGCATGTGCTTCCCTTCTAAGTTCCATGAATTCAAAAAGAAAATTGTGAAAAGAAAAAAGTTACTTGGAGAAGTTGTTGCATATGTTTACATTGTTGAGTATCAAACACCCTCCACAAGCTTACTGGATAATATTCTTAAACAAGAGCACAACTTAACTTCTCTGAAATTATAAAATAATATTATAAGTGTGGAAATACCAAATAATGTCAATCCAATACTTCAGTCTTATGCTATTCTCATATGATACATGGACAATGTGGTAAAGCAAATCCTAAAAATGTTTGGATAAGAGATGGAGTGTGTAAAAATAAATACCCTAAAGATTTTTGTAATGTCACAACTCATGGAAAGTACACTTATCCTAATTATAGGAGATGAGATTATGGTCAAAAAGTACTTGTTAGAAATATTTTTTTTTTATAACTGATATGCTATTCCATACTGATTAGATAAATTTAATTGTCATTTTAGTGTAGAAACATGTTCTTATTTAAGTTTGTTAAGTATCTTTATAAATACATATATAAAGATCTTGATACAATTTTTTGTGATATAATTGAGGATTCTTTTGCTAATAATAAAAGAGTTCCAAAGAGGTCATTGGATTTTAGCAGTAGAGGCATTTTGGCAAATTTACAGTTTTGATATCACCCAAATGTACCCACCTATCATAATCTTACCTATTCATTTATCAAATTGACAATTTATTTGTTTTGAAAGAACTAAAACTTTAAATGAAGTTATTCCAAATTCATTTGTTGGAAAAATTATGCTAATTGAATTCTTTTGGATTAATGCTAATGATTCTATTGCAAAGAAATTAAATCTTTTATATAAAGATTTTCCTAAACTTTGTGTGGGAGCAAAAATACCACAAATGGAAGTTATGCTAAAAGCAAATTGTTGTTGGTAGGATTAAAATGATAGATCTTTTTGAAAGGTGAATGTTATTTCTTAAAAATTCTTCTATCAAACATAAAATCCACAAGATCATATGAATATTTTCTCATTGTCAAAAATCACCATGTGAGTGATTATAAGCCTAAAAGGGAGTGAATTAGGCCTATGGGATTTTGATGCAATGGAAGTTTGTCACTCAAAACTTTTTTTGGCCTTTCAAAAATGGTTTAAGTCTTTTTGCAGAAAATGATTTAGTTAATGACTAGAATTTGTAAGTACAAGTTAACTACTAGTTAGACCAATGATAAATAAAGCAATACAAATATTAGTAAATGGATACTGGTATTTATAGAGGTTCAACAAGCCTATTCCTCTACCTAAGTTTTCACTTAGGATTTTGAAGCTGTCAAATCAATTAATATGTAAGAATGTTTAACAGTTAATTACAAAAATTTGACAGAATAAAAGTAAAATGATTAGCAACACCTTGTGAAAACTAGCTCTTCACAAAGAGCTAAACTGGAATCCCAGATAGGATAAGGTAGATTTTTTAGCACTACAAATCTAGCTACTTTGTGAATAGGCTTGGGGAAACTTCTGCCAAATTCACTTACACAACCTCTATGGACTGATACACGAGTTGCTACTATTCCATATAGCAAACTCTTGATTCTTCTTCCAAACTGATACCTAGAACATTGCAGAAGATTCCAGACATACTACCCTACTGGTTTCTTCACCTAGAGGTCCTTAGAACAATCAAGTGTTGATTGGTTCTCTTCATTAGGTCCCTTGAGAGCAGGTACAACTCCGTCCCTCTTCACCACTAGGTCCTTCAAAACACAAACCACCTTATCCTTATCTTCCCAAGGTCTGTCGAAGGCAAGCTCCCCTTGACCTTCTTTACTACAAGGTCTCTCAAAAACACATGTAGTGCAAGGAATTAGCTACACATAAGCACAAAATGTGTATGAAAGTATCACACAAGTTCTCAAGACACTTAACAAAGATCTTTTCCTGACTAAGTGATTCACTCACAACAATGCTGCATATTTTCATATTCATATGCTTATGTCCAATGGCAATAAATTCTTTTTTGGATAAGTGTCCATTGGAATTAAATAAGGAAATAAGATATTTAAGTAATCATGCATTAGTTCCATGAATTGCGGATGTATCAATGATTACAACAGTAGGATATAATATCTTTCCTAATTTATAGAGATGTGAATCAAGCTAGAATCTCCAAGAGATTTTTTAATTATGGAAAGTAAATTCCAGAGCATAGATAGATTCCAGCAGGTAATGTGGAAAGATATGCATAATTCGATCACATGCTTTCAACACATAATTTTAGGAATGTAATTTTGCCATAATCAAAAAAATGTAAATCATCAAGGGGTTAACACACCAGCATGTTAGCTTTCAAGACGCTGCACTGCAATTTGACCTTTATGATAAACAATGTTTGGAAGAAGCTTTGCAATTCCAAATGCCATCTGTTTCTTTGCAATTTTGTTAGTTCATTTCGCTCCACCCAATCCTAAAAACTTTTTGCTAAATTCTTTTGTGTTTTAGGAGAAATTATCATTTCACAGAAGTTGAAATTGGAAAAAAAATTACAAAGTATAGATGAATTTCTAATATCTAGGAACAAGCCAATTTGTGATTATTTTTTAGCTCGTTATTTTAAACGATTAACTAAAGGAAAATGATTTACTAAATAATTAGCTTGTGAAATGAACATTTGTGTTTAGAATGATGATTTATTAAGTATATGAAAGTTAAATGAAAAGTAAAAAAGCTTTTACTACTATAGTTAATAAAATTAATTATAATGAACCATGAGCTTTGTTATTGATGGGCTCGGAAGTACGGGAAAAATATTTTTGTATAGAGCATTACTTGCATATGTTAGGTCAAAAGGATTCATAGCTTTGACTTTTGCAACTGTTGATATTATTGCATGTCTTTAGTCGGGTGGTAAAATTGCATATCCTAGGTTTGAATTTCCCATAGATGTCACACAAAAGAGTGATCCAAAAATTAGCAAATAATCAAGTCTTAAAAAGATGATTCTTAATTGCAAAATAACTTCGATGCCAAATCCAAAATTAATTGAGGCGTTTGATAGATTATTGCAGGATATAACTAATAAAAATATACTTTTTGGTGGTAAAGTTGTTGTTTTTGGAGGCGATTTTAGACAAACATTACCTATAGTGCCTCATGGAAGTAAACAACATATGAGCAGCGCAAGTTTTGTATCCTCAAAAATTTGGCACAGCTTATAAAATGTAAAGTACAAAAAAATAGTAGAGTTAGAGATGATCCTATGTTTACTTCATTTTTGTTGAGAGTTGCAGATGGAACAAAACCATTTGTATTTGAAGATAACATTCTTATTCCATATAATATATTCTTACCATTCATTGATCAGCAATATTCTATGCAACAATTAATTTAATCACTTATTTTTCTTGAATAAATACTCTTTAATATGATTCCACTAATTTAATAAATAGAGCATTACTTTCTTCCAAAAATGATTGCATGGTAAAAATAGATAATATACTCATAGAAAAATTTCTTTGACAAGCAAGAGAATATATAAGTTACAATAAAGCTTCTAATGTACATGATCAAGGTCAATATGAAGATTCTTTTAGTTTTTTAGTTTCTAGCTACTTAGCTCCACATAAATTAGTGCTTAAAAAAATATTTTCAAATATCATTTTTGTGAAAGTTAAATCCCTTTGAAGATCTTTATAATGGAACAAGATTAATTAGCTATAGTGATAGTTTTATTGAAGCCAAGATAGCTACTGAAGAGCATAAGAATAAATATTCATACCTCACATACATTTGGGGCCCATTTACTTTGTGGAATTGAATGTGATGTGATAGGATGAATGGTTGGATGTTGTTAAGGATTAGGATAATTTAATAGTTAATGAAATATATTTACTTTGTGGGATAAAATAATGACGAAGATGGATATTTTTATTAGTTATTTACTTGGATGATAAAATATGGATAAATATTGCACTGATCATAATATCCTTACATAATAATGTCAGGGTAATATGAACATCCAACCCGTAGTTATCAACATTAGGCTATTTACTAATAGTTAACAACATTAGGCGATTTTTTAATAATGTGACTTTGCCCGTTTATATTCTCCAACCCGTAAATCCTCAATATGAAATTTACTCATGTCGCCACTTTTCTTACCTCTATAAGGAGGATAAATTTATTCCCCAACACATATGTTCTTGCTTGATGCTTGTTATCAAATGTTTAACTGTTTCTTGCATCTAACGAGCATATGTAGATACTTTAGCCATTCATTCTGCCAAGGTAAGAAAGAAACACTCGATTGCCCAACAAAGTGCAACGATGATTCAAACTAATTTATCATTCTTTCTTTGGGACGACAACAAGATGGACACAAGTCAGTTGTGACACTTGCAACAATCTTAATTGAAAGTTAATAATCTTAACATAAATTGTATACCTCCTATTTCTATATATTATAAGTTAGTCGTAAAGTTAAGTATAGAACCCTTCGATTAGACATTATGCTAGAAATGATACATTTTGGCACCACGACAATAGATACTATAGTCATAACCCTATACTTACTAAGACTTTAGACATATGAATCTACAACTAAACTAATTATGGAAGCCATGGCATCAATCAACAAAATGAAAACTAGATTATAATTCATGAATTTTCTTTTTAACCATTATTTTTTAATATTGTAGTTGTATTTTGTCAAATGTCAAACTAATGTCGAGTAGTAGCAGTAATACAAAATGGTGCTAGTGTGAGTATATAATGTATGTGCAGATGTCAAAGCCAAGTATAAACACAGGGAGAAGATTCTGTGCTTGCCTAGTTTATGGGGTGCATAATGTTATTTAGAAATTGATTTCTAATTTCATTATACACGGTCATGAGGTAACCAAAAAGTAAATTAGAGATTGATTATATTATTTGCAATTTTTTTAATATATTCTTTTTCACACATATGTATGTTATTTTACAAAGCGTTCTTGTACGACTTTCAAATGGGTAGATCCCAAAAAGTGTCATAGGTCAAAACAAATTATGTTCGGAGTACTTAGAAAGATCTCTTAAGCTGAAGCATCTGTGAGGGAGTACAAGAGGAGAGAGAGGTGGCTATTTGCTTTGTAATCAAGTCCTGGCTTATTGCTATAATAAGTGTTTGGTTGCTCTTACACATCACAATGAGATATAATAAAAGAAGGCTTGCTCTATCACGAATATGTTTCTCAATCGCCTATAGAATAGACGGTAACATGTCTTCTGCCAAAAGAAGGAGTAGTTGAAGTTGTGTTTGAAGGCTACTAATATTTTGTTGTAGTCTCTAATTTACTTGTGCATGAAAGTATGATTGTGGTAGCTCTTTTATAATTATGTGTGAATAACTACCTGAACAACAGCTTTATAACTTTAACTTTGTAATATCATGTTTAAATTAGTATTAAAACATTACCTTTACATGTTGCTACACATATGTTTCAATTGCTAACGAGGCACTAATCTAGTTGAGCATCATTTTGGTGCCTTTTAATTGTTAATTTTGCAAAATGCATGAAAAATTAATGTGTCAAGCATACCACCTTTAATATAACTTCATTTATGGTTACATAAGGCCTAGGAGAAATGCCAAATTTGACGTAAGTATTAGCAATTTTAAGAAATTTGATTGCTAGCATTCCCATTTAACATAATAGTGATAGAACGCTCAAATGGTTAGTTATGTTGTTTAAGGCGTGTTTAATTTATAATAACACTAGATTTGATCACTTCATATATTATAAATAAATCATACAATGACATATATATTGGCAACAATTGGTTAGAAGACGTATACAAGGGCTGCAATATTTTAGCATTCTTAAAGGATAAAATCCTACAAGTAAGCAAATACAGCTAGATTTCTTGCACTTTATCTTATTGATTAAGCTAGTCATGTAATGCATGGAATATTAACTATTGGTGATTGAAAGATCTAACATCGTGATTGAATAACCCCTCTATAGCATAGAAAATTGGTAGGGACAGTGAAAGCACATCAGGCAATTGTACATCAACAATGTAAGTGCATATGAGCATGTAATCCCTCCCGAATTGACTATGCAAAAAACTAGATACAGGCTATCATTAATTTAAATTACTAATCCAAATTTGTCACTTACATACTGAACATATGCCTTTTTTCTTGTGGTGCTATTCTATTATTTAAAAAAAACTTCCAAATAGCTATATCCTAGCAGGGGAAGTTGTTCTATCAAGATGCATGGACAAAGAAAATCTATCACAGATTTATGACAGTGATTCTTGATGAATATTAGAAAAAAAATCTCAAATGGGGTGAAAATATTGACCAAGCTATCATTACAGCACAAAATATGTTAGCCAGTGAATTCAAAACCAAATTCCATTTCAAGTATTAGATGGATAGGGCTCAAAACTATAGAAATGACACAAGGCATTCAAGTGGATCCAAAACTTGTCTGGCATAAGCTTCAATCCATCTTCAAAAACTATTATCAGCAATGATAATGTTTGGGCATTCATTTTCAAGGCATGTATTGATGCATATACTCATTGGAATTATTTTCATATCTAGCAAACTTTATGTTTCAAAGTTTATGAAATCTTAACTAATTGCATGTTATTTTGATAGAACAAAAGACTTGGTCATGTTTATCGTAAAGTGCCAAATCCAAAGTAAGATACTTTATTCATTATTTTTTATGAAATGACACTGGAGGAGCAATTATTTCCCAATTTGAACATTTAGGATGGGCAAGGAGATAGAGACAACTGACATGCAATTATCATACATATTTCAGATGAAAAGATAAATGAGTTGGAAAGATCATTCTGGAAGGAATTAACCAATTATGCCTCTGATAGTACATCAAAAAAAATCATCCTATGAGATCAAGAACTCAAATATGAGTGGCGGTACTTGTTCATCAACACCATCATGTTCCCCATGGAAAACATTGAGAGAAGTTCTAGTTGCTTGGACAATTATGGTTCAACTAAGTTTGATCATTTGTCAATCATGGTGGATGTATTTGTATGTAATCTATAATGTTGGGTTATAAATCTATCATATCTGCTAAGTGCAAGGATGTACCATATATTGGTTGTATCTTTATGATATATGTATTGTAGGTTGATAAGGTTTCACTTCTGGTGGTGTTAGTGTTTGTGCGTTTGAGTTGTTAGGTTGAATGGTTTAGTGTGTCATGTAGTAGTGTTCTCGAACCATTATGGTTCCAATTTTACATTATACTTAGTCATATTTCTGGACGTAATAGCTTAGGTCATTGTTTTAAGTAATGAATTTGGTCAAGTGTGCATGTGATATATTGCTCAAGGATGCAACGAGAGCTAACTTATCTTAATCAAAAAGTTTTTTATAAGTAAAGAAATTTTTAGGCACCGCTAAAATGTTTCTTATGATGTTGTAGCTTTAAGAAAAATTGCAGGACTATATGTTGAGCACTGCGCCAATAAGCAATATTAGGCTATGGTGCTAAATACATAATGTCAAAAGGTTTGTTTCTGGGTGTTTAATACCACAACGTGATCAAGTTAGGGATCATGGCTACAAAAGAACTTGGTAAAATTTAGAATTTTAGCCAAGCAAAACTGCAGAAATTAAACTAGATTCAATCCTTCCACCCATGACTCATACATGGCTTCATCCCTGGCAAAATAAAATCTCAACAAGAAGATATTAAAATAATATTATCAAATAGGCAACTCATACAACCAACTCCATCCAAACTTTGTGACCATAGCCATAGACTCCTTGAATAACTTCATCATATGAAATTCAATATGTTTTTGAGTTTTATCTATAAGTTTCAACCTGGAATAGGTTCATAATATATTAATGCCAAAGAAAGCAATTATAGCTTTTTCAATACATTTACAAATAGAAATGAAACATAACCTATCATTTAACCAAACATTCTACTTGGATTTAAAACCATTTGGACAATGTAGAATGCTTCAGTAATTGCAATTCTTTACAACAATTTTGCACAAAATTAGTCCCAGAAACAACATGAAAATAGCATGAACAAAATATGGCAACAGCAAAATATTGCTAAGCAATATATTACCCAAAAAATATAGTAAGTGACCTAAAAAAAAGAAACAGAAGAACACCAAAATAGCATGAACATGCAACAATCCTAACCAAATCATAAAATGTTCGAAACCAAATCATAAAATGTCCGAAACCAAATCATTTACATGACATGAGTCATGCATTTACTTGAAAAATAAATACAGCATGTTAAGTTCCTCCAACCTTAAAATGCATTGAACTTCTAGCAAAACCAATTCATTAAGTATAATAGTACCAATCTTTCTTGAAGTTTAGGATAAACACATACATAGAAACTTGGACAAAACTTACACAAAATATGCTCAATCTCCATCAGTACTATATAATAGTTATATGTGCATTCACTAAAATACACATACGGTCATTGTTCAAACCAACATGTGAATGCGGGAACTACAATAGAATTAGAAAATCAACAATAAATACATACATCAAAATTGTAGTATCAGAAGCAGCATAAATACCTAATAAAGTAAGAAACCATAAGTTCAGTATTGATAAGTGAGAAAATATCTTTGTACACCTTATATAATGTTGCTAATCACAATTGTTGAGACCCCAACATAGTTGTTGGTGCTATAAATATTTTTTTACAACACAAAAACTATATACGCAATGAGTTTGGTCCAACATTAAAATCAAAATTTCAAATAATGACAATTAAGATGAGGTTTAAATCTTACATTATATCCACCTTTTTGTGAACTCTAAACTTTTAAGTTCAATAATTCATTGTATATATAAATTTATCTTTTTGTTAAATGATTTTTTGGAAGTAATTAATCCCAAAAATTAAAAGTAGAACACTTCCAAACCATCTAATTTTTGGAGACTAAAAAAAAATGAAAGCACTCATCCAACTTGAGGGATTTAAAAGAGAACAACACCCAAGCAATAAAGTTGGATTTTCTAGAAATTTAGAATAAAATCCAAAGACCAAAACCATCCCTACAGCATAATGCCTTTGTGAAAATTAAAAATATATCAGTTCTGTACACCTCACCCATCCAAATATAATCACCCCTTAATCAACAAATAGGCATAAAAATATGAAAAAAATGTACACCACATAAATTTCTAAAAAATAAATTAGCCAAATCATAACAAAAACACACAACTTAATTAGACAAAAATTGTAAACATATGTTTTGCTTTAAAACAAAGTCGACACTTACAAAACAAAAATAAAATAAAATTATCCAACATACAAAAATCTTTGCACATTAAAAAGCCAAAAAATAGGTATTTCTATCTTACCCATTTGCTATTCGTTCTACCTAGACAAAGGCACAATCAAATCCTACATATTGCAATTTTCTCAACTCCGGTGTGTTTAGCATGGAAGGAATCCAACTTCAAATATCTATCAAATGAGTAGGTTTTTCTACAATAAGTGACAGTCTGAAATTGAAAAATTGGGTCACAAAGACTAGTTAGATTATTGGAAATTAATGGGCTATATAACGGTAATTGAATTTCTAAATAGTAATTGCTAAATGGCCCCTCTACTTGGCATCCTAAATTGCCTAATAAGTAAGATGAAAACACCACACACTTTGAGCCTAATTGATCATCCTACTCCTGGTACCAACAGTTGTGAGCTAGAGTAGTTTAATCGGGCCACAATTCTACAAAGTAAACTCGTGATGAAGTGGAATGTGAGCCAAACATCCCATATCATCATAAAAAGGTAACAGGCCCTTAGAGTGCCTAGACAAGGAAAAATATCCTATATCACTAAAAAGATTTCAATTTCTTGTAAATCCTTATTTTGCTATGACAATCAATAAAGTTCAAGGACGACAAACACTTGATTATGTCAGAATTTATTTATCTCATCCTATTTTTCTCATGGGCAATTATATGTTTCACTATCCCATGGAGAAAGGGCTTCTTCAGTGGAAGTTTTTATAGAACCATCATTAAATCAAAGCACTCACAAATAGAGGTTTTTGTTCTTTCTTTTGCTCTACTTTTTTTATTATTGTCTATTTAACTTTTATTTATTTATTTATTTATTTAAACTCAAATCATTATGTGCGTACCTTGTATTTATGCTAGATGCTATTTATCTTTTATCATTTTATTGATAAATTATTCGATACTTTCAACTGCAGAAATTGTGGATGATGATGTAGCAACTCTTACACATTAATGATGTTACTTAATGTTGAACAATTGAAGTGCAAAGATATTAGGGGAGTCAAAAAGTGTGGAGCACCGGTCAAACCATAGCTTAAAAAGATATCAACATGTTACTTTGGTGATGGAATGGTAATATATCAATATTATTGATATAAAAAATTTATTTCAGAAAAGGTATTTTGAAAAGCATGTTAAAAATTATAAAAGCATAATTTCTTTTGTTTATCATATACTCTAATTTTAAAGTATTTAGTAACATTTTTATTTATTTCATGGAATAAAATAAACTATATTTACTGCAAGTATAATTTTGTTTATTCAAAACAAGAAATACTTGAACTGTAACATTTTTCTTTATAAATGTAATCTCGTATTTTTGCTATGCAATTAGATTAATATAAATAAATTTATGTTATAATAGTTAGAATACAAATACATATTTGTATAAATTTGCTTACAATCTAACAACGTATTTAACTTTTATTTTAATTTTTGGTGCGCATTTTATTGATTTTTAAAACAGAAACCATGTTTATTTTAAATTTTCGTATAATATAAAATTAACACTACATTTAGTATTTTTGGAATATACTGTATTATATTAAATACTTGTGAATATTGTTTACTCTTTTTTATTATAGGGAGCCAAAATTCTTGCCACCATATTTGATGCTACAATTAGACAATTCAAAAAAAATATTGACATTCTTTGATACATATGTCATTCAAATGCTCGAGTTCTTATTGCTAATCCTATTTATGATAATCATGGTAAAAAATACACCTAGGTAATAGTTTCAAAAACTATTATAAAAAACAAGATAGTGAATATCATTTTTACATAGATCATTGTTCCAAGTTTCCAAGCATTCAATGCTTTGGTTCCATCTTACCAGAAAGTCACTATTGATGAGTTCAACTTTCTATCTAATTCTATATTTATTTCTTTGTATTGTTTATATGTATGTGAACTTTATTAATTCCTTTTTTGGGGGGTGGGGGTGGGGGTGGGGGTGGGGGGAGGGAGTTGCATTGGATGTTCTTGTTATTATCATTAAGAAGTTTGAGCAATGTACTATTGGAAGCCCTCCTAAAACATTCATAATTCTTGAATTTGGTCTTCTTAGTCATGAGTATGATATTCATTCTTTTATTTTATTAATTGGTTTTAGCATTCTATTATTATAGTTACGCATTTTATTTAAAGTTTTTTTTTTCTAATTTGCAATTTGTTAGTAAAGGACTCTAATTGTATCATTGTGGAACAACATAGTCATTTTAGAATGTAGTGTGATAATATATTTAATTGGACATGTGCCCATTATAAGTGCAACAAAATTAAGCGTTTCTACTCATTATGATATGAAATATTCTAAGTTTTACTTTTATAACAAATTCTTCATTATAATTTTTGTACATACAAAAATAAATTAATTTTTTTGTAGAATGATTTATTGATTTATTAGTGACGATGATTGAAAGAGAATTATGATTTATAGGAGTATCACTTGGATCAATTCCATTGACTACAATTACAGTTGCCTAACAATTCAAGATACACCATGGTCGAAAACTTGGTCTATCTTTCAGAATTATAAGACTTTTATAATGCTTGCTTGCTTGCTTTGTAAATTTCTAACAAATATAATTTTATGACATAGGCATGCAAATAATTAGCATGCAATATCTGAGGCTTTAGTGCAGATTGATGATATGATGAAATTGCAGCAAAGTACTATTCATGTGGTTTTAAAATTGTACATTGTCTCTAATGTGGTTAGATCCCATGTATGTTGCTTTCTTTTTGTTATAAAAATTGTGTCTTTGAAAAATATACTTTGCATACTAAACTTAACAAATAATATATTGTTTTCAACACCGTATATATTTATTAATTATTTATAAGATTTTTAATTAAGCTATCTAGAAGTTGAAAGGTTTATGCTGAAAGCTAAAATAGAAATAATGTGGATCAAAAATATTTCTACATGGCATAGCATGTGATAATTGCCATACTTCTTACGTTCTCAATAGGTCAATCCATTGTACATTATAATTACAGTAATTTATTGGCATTTATATAAAAAATATTTTCATAGTTGCTATTTGATACATTTAATGTGCAAAACTGTTTTTGTGAAGAAAAACTTTAGCTTTGAACTACGAAATGATAGAAATTAAGGAATTGTGAAGTAATTAAATTAATTAACATAAGGAATTGGTCATTACCAAATTGTTGATAAGACCGGTTCTTTAGAGGCAACTATGTTTGGCGAAAATGTTGTGAAGATCGATAATGCATTTAGCGATGGAAATGCACTGTAAGTTGTATAGTAGTATGTTTGCCAGACTTGTTTGCTAATGCGATGATTAACATAAGATATTATCAATTTGTAGGGTAATTTACCATCTCTTGTCGAAATAAATGTTGGCATAGAAAAAATGTTTCTTCTAATCAAATTGAAGTGATATTATAAATTACGACGTGATGGTTTACATACTCAATACACCATTTTAAATTTTACTGAGAATGTTGAGGACCAATCTGGTCGGGTAGTTGTTGCCTTAATTCTACAAAAAGCATGCTAGAGACTCCAAATGTTGAAAAAGCCTCAAATGGCAGAACGATTATTTTCTACTGGCTAGTAAATGAATGAGTCTATAAAGTGTGATAGGTATATTTTTATTTTGTTGTTGAAGAAGTATGGATTGTTGTAGTGAGTTAATTAATTGTTGAAGAAGTATGGATTTTATTAAATTATTTTGTTATCCTTGCACTACTTTCAGATGATGAGAGTAATGAGGAAAGCAAATTTGATGATAGTGGTGTTGGAGAATGAAGAATTTCAGCTTATCAACTAGCTTTTCGCTGATGATAGCTAGAAGCTTGTTTATCTTGCTTTTTCGTTTTATATTCCCACTTAGTATAGGCACAGAAATCTTTAGTCGTATGAACGCTCAAGTCCTTGCTCCCTATTCAATTCAAGAATTTATTTTAAGAAGACCTAAATAAATATTATATTAATTCTTCAAATCATAAGTGTAGATATACCTAGCATCCTTGTTAAACTTTAGTGTTTAATTTATTTTATCCCATGATATTTTTCTAATCTTATTTCTATACCAAGATGCCTAGGATAACTTAGTATAGGATCCTCAAAATAACTTAGTATAGGATCCTTACCTATTGAATTGCTAAGCAGATTACTGGTACCATTATCTCTAGCTTGTGCTATTGATAAGTCTCACTTATGGTATTTATGAATACGTACACAATTAATTCGGCATATTTAGTTCCCATCAGTGCATCCTCAATAATCTAAAATAAGGTTTTGATTTATATCTAATCATTATGAGTGAAGTATTTTGGTATTTATATACTGGTTTTTGTACGCAGTAATTATTTTTTGATCTCTATTGAATGATAGTATTAGTTGAAGAAATAATAGATGAAATCACTTGGAGTGGAAGTGATGCGCCTAGGATCCTTGAATCTCGATCTCAAACTGAAAGACCAAAATTAACCCTGCCAATGATTTCAACCTAGACCCAGAACCACACAAGTGAAATTGATGCGACTAGGATCCTTGGATTTCGATCTCAAACTGAAAGACCTAAATTAACCCTTCCAATGATTTTGACCCAGACCCAAAACCACACAAGTGAAATTGGATCTCCAACCGACCACAAGAACACACATTAGGCTAGCTAAGATCACCCTTAGCTAAGGCCCAATAATGCCTAAGTTAGTAAGCTGGAAAGGGGATCAAATGAGTTCAAGATTAAGATTAAAGTGCTAAATGGGAATATGAAATGACAACACGACCTAGATCTGTGCCTAGCTTGCCTTTTATAGTTAGGGATCATTACTTTATGTACAAATCGAGGTGTCATCCCATCATGCATTGGATTTTTGAGCAATCAATGGCTCATAATTCAGGTTGAAAACTCAAGTTGGCCTTGAGGGAGCTCATATCAGTTATAGCCTTGATCTTTTCAAGGTTGGACTCTATTCCTCGCTCTCTGACTAAGTACCTAAAAAGCTTTCCACCCTTGACCCCAAAGGTGCACTTGGCTGGTTTAAGCTTCATTTTATGTTTTCTCACAATGGCAAATGCTTCTTCCAAGTGTCCCAAGAGATTGAGCTCATTCAAGCTCCTGACCAACATGTCATCCATATACACCTCCATAGTTACCCTAATCTGATCTTAGAACATCTTGTTCACCAACTTTGGTAAGTGGCTCTCGCATTCTTCAACCCAAAAGGCATGACATTATAACAAAATATTTCTCTCTTGGTAACAAAAGTGGTCTTGTCTCTGTCTTCTTCTACCATGAAAATTTGATGGTAACCTTAGAAGGCGTCCACATATTAAACAATACACATCCCATTATCGAATCTACTAAGACATTGATCTAAGGCAAGGGGTAGAGGTCCTTAGGATAGGCCTTGTTCAAGTCTAAATAATATGTGCACACTCTCCATTTCCTTTCCATCTTTGGTACGACTACCACATTTAAGAGTTATAAACTGGATCTCGACCATATACCTTGCTTCCAATAGTTTGTTCACTTCGTCTTCTATGATTCAATTTTTCATCGCCCCATGATTGTTTTCCTTCTATTGAATAGATCTAACTTGGAGGTCCATATTCAGTATGTGTATTATCACCTTGGGCTCTATTCCCTCAAAATTTGAGGGTTTCCAAGAGAAAACATCAACGTTGTTTCTCAAAAGTTCAATAGTCAAGAATTCCAACTCAGAGGTCATCTGGGTCCCAATCCTAGTCATCCTGCTCAGGTCCTTTAGCACCAGCTCAATCTCTTTGAAGCTCCCTATCGGCTCAATTCTGCATTGCTCCACCTAGAAGTGGCAGTTTTTGACACGATACAATAATATGACACCAACCAACATGATATAATTGGGTTTGGATTGGGGGTTATTAGATTAGATCAATATTAGGTTGTCCAATAAATAACACAAAAATTATGGAATGGTTTGAGTTAAGTTTTGGATTTCCCAATAATAACTCGATAACACGATAATAACACTATATTTTTTGTATTTTTAAATAATAACTTGTTATTTTTTAACAATTTAACTCTAAATTGATTTGTAAAAATTAATGATTATTATTTACTATGTAATTCTTAACTACTTGGTGATGTTAGGATGATTATTAATTATTGAATGGGATGAATTATATTTCTTTGCTGGAATTCGACTTTATTGTTGTTAAAATTAAATTGTGCAAATTTTTTGGTTTAAAATGAAAATTTGTATATTATTGATGTTGCAGAGGAAATTAAATTAAGTCTAATTATCAAATTGCTCTATGGTACAAAAGCTGGGTTGCTAAAGTACTTTTTTCTAAATTTTTTGTATAAGTTGACTTTTCTCAAAATTTTGGTATAAATTGATTATTTTATTAAGATTCTAGTTGAACATAAAATGTGTAGATTTTTAAGATAAATTATTAATGAAAAATAATCATATGCTAAAACAGGTTGGGTTCAAATTGACACAAAAACTTTCAAATTAAGTTCGAGTCGAAGCTTACTGAGTTGAATGATTATGGGGTGGGTTTGGGTTGAGCAAAATTTTATGATATCCCCATCTCAATCTGACACAAAACAACCCAACATGACACTATTGCCACCCCTACCTCCACCCTCATTTTCTTATTTTCCTTTTGCGGGCCCAAATTGGTGATGTCCTCTACTAAGATAATGACAAATTTTTTGCCCTTTGACCTTGAATCCTCAATTTTGAGTCTCTTTTTCAGAGACATATGGTAACATTCACTTACCTCCTTCTATTCACATCATATTTCTCCAATCCCCCTTTTGGTTGGGAACTTCATCTTCAAATGGAAGGTTGACACCACCACTTGGAACTAATTCAAACCAGGTCTCCTCAAGACCACAATATATACAAATAAGGTGTTGACCACAAGGAATTTTAGCATAAAGTTTCTTCGGCAAAGTTTAGTTTCGAGTAAGATTGGGAGGTCTATGGTGCCCACAAGCATAACCTTGGCTTTTCCAAATCCTTTTAGGGGCATGTAAACTGAGGAGATCCTTGTGAGTGTGAGTTTTATCTTTTTTAAGACCTCCAAAAATATTATATCTACCAAACTCCCATTATCTACTAAAACCTTATGCACCAAAAAGTTGGCTATATCCATTATGATGACCATCAAAACATTTTGCAAGCCCACGACCCCCCGAGAATCCCTGCCATCAAAAGTAATTGTGGTCTGGTCAATAATGTTCAATATTAGATTCATTTTTTTGGGACTTATCGAGTTCTCAATGGACCTAATGTGCCTTTTCCTTGTACTGTGTGGGACCCCTCACTATCATATATATGACCCCCCCCCTTCGGGGCAAGTTGTCTCAATGGATTCATTTCCCAATTCTTTACCTTTCTTCACCCGACTTTGAGATCTAGATCGATTTTTCTCTTGCCATACTCCCCCTCAGGCTTCTACCCCTTAGACCTGGACTCCTTAGTAATAAGCTCTTTCATTTAACCCTGTTTGATAAGCTTCTCCACTTTATCTTTAAGTTGGATACAATCTTCCACGTCATGCCTCGATCTTTATGGAAATAGCAATACTTGTTTGAGTTTTGCCTCTCTAGTATATCTCATATCTTTCTTGGCCATTGTACTATCTTTAACCCCACAATAGCCATGAGCACATGGGATCTCATGGTATTAAGGAAAGCATAATGGTTGTACTTTCGAGGCAAAAAGTGATGATGATCTTTCTCATATCAAGATTTGTAAGCCCTTTGATCTTTTTTAGATCTTCAAGGAGTATTCTTAGTCTACTCATGATCCTTCATGGTGTTAATCTATTCCTTATGGATGTAACATTGAGCTACCTCTAGGGTAGAATCTAGGGCCTTTTCTTAAGCCCATGAATTAGAATGCTTGTGATCATGTCAATGCGCAAGTCTTGTACCTCGAGCATCTCATTGTTGAACTTATTCATGAACCCACTCATGGTCTCTTATCCCTTTGTCATATAGTAAACAAATAAGTAGCAGACTACTTGGATTTTCTCTTACTGGTGAATTAATATAAAAACTTCCTTACAAGCTGGTAATAGGACACTATCATCCCTGAGATCTGCCTCATAAACCATTCTTGCACTTTTCCATTCAACATCATCACAAAGATCCTGGAGTTCATGGCATCTAATTGCACATACAAGCTCATAATGTTTTCAAAGGCCCTGATGTGTTCCTGGGATCCTTTTTTCCATCACATTTCAGTAGATCTAGTAACTTAAAATGTGGAGCCACTGATTCGGTCAGTATTTCAATAGAAAATGGTGAGTTCCTTTTTTGCAATGTTGAGGTCCCTTTCTTCCTAAGCTCATCTATCTTTATCCTCAATTGCTCAACCTAGTTACTGATTTCATTAACCTCTTCCCTGGAAAGTGAAGGTTGAGGTCTTTTATACATGGGATCATCTCGGTTCAACATTAATTAGATCATCTTGGTTCAACATCAGTGACTCCTTCCTTGATCCTTCCTTATTTTTGGTAAACATTTGGTGGGTAACTTAATTTTCTTGCTACCTTACTTCCTACCTCATCAAAGTTTGCCATTTCCTCACCCTTTGGAATCCTCAAAACCTGCAACCCTTTAGCTAGTGATGGTCCTAACCTTTTCTACAGAAATAGTGATCGATTAACAACATTGGAGCTACCTAGATGGGCACTACTGACACTAACCGGCTTCTGCACTAGTGCTCATCCCAAAATCTCCAGCTCATCTCGAAGACCAGTCGCTCCTAGTGAGTTACACTACCTGAGCCCCACTAGGGTTTTGGGTCACAACCCCCTACCCCATTTCGTGAACGCCCTGAGGTATTGTTAATAGTAGTGGTGTAGGTGAGGTCAGCAAAATAGGAGGCAATGGAGAGATCAGTGATATGGAGATAAGAAAATCCACAGTTGGCCCTAGAGTTTTGTCCATCACTAATTGCTTACTTTCACACCCAATAAGTCAAGCTAGAGTTCCCACAGACCACATCAACTAATGCGACTAGGATCCTTAGATCTCGATCTCAAACTAAAGGACCTAAATTAACCCTGTTGATGATTTCAACCCAGACCCAAAACTGCACAAGTGAAATTAGATCTCCAACCTAACCACAAGAGCACACATTAGGCTAGCTGAGATCGCCATCAAGTAAGGTCCTCCAATGCCTAAGTTAGTAAGCTGGAAAGGGGATCGAATGAGTTCAAGATTAAGATTAAAGTGCTAAATAGGAATATGAAATGACAACATGACCTGGATCTATGCTTGCCTTGCCTTTTATAGTTAGGGATCTGTACTTTATGTATGGATCGAGGTAGCATCCCATCGTGCGTTAGATTTTTGAGCGATCAGTGGCCCATAATTTGGGTTGAAAATTTGAGTCGAGTCAAGTTCACCAGGTCACAATCTGACTCAAATAAAAAGGCACGGATCCTATCCTATTTTGAGATTTTAATAAGTTTAAGGGGTAAAATGGTCTTTCTACTGATTCCCACTAATAATCACCATCAGGAAGGATAAAAACTTCTGTTATTTGGAAACCTCATTGTAATGAAATATGTCTTTCTAAGTTACTATGTAATGTGTAGTCACATATCCTTCTCAATTGTAGACATATATATTAAAAATATTGAGTAGCTTGTGCATTTAATATTTGTTTGAAAAATATTATCGAATAATATTAGCATATAAAATTTAAACAAAACAATGTTTTGTTCTTCTATTTGCATATAGTTTATACAAATACTAAAATTAAAAATAAGTTGAATTTATTTAAAAACATATAGAAATATTGAAAAGAAATAAAGTTAAATTGTGAATTAAATATACATTTTACAAAATACAATAAATGTTGTATATTTATTTTTATAATTTAATATTATAAAATTTTGACAAAGGAATTTATAATTAAAAATATATTCACTATTTCAATTTTCAAACTTAAAATTATATTATAAGAATTACAAACAAATATTATATATGCAGATTTTCTATTTATAACCACATCTATTTTAAATTCTTATATTTCAAATGTTAATTTCTAAATAGTGTAAAGCCTAGATAATTAAACTAACATGAAAAAAAAACTGTAAAATTAAAATAGACTAAACAGATTAGAAAATCAAAAACATATACAACTCAGATAAAAATTATTGATAAAAATATTGGCATTTTAAATTTTCTAACTTCAAAATCAGACCTTTACATAACAAAAGGTCTAACAAAATAAAATTAATTTAGAAAAACAAACAAAAAATAAAGATAGGTCTAAGAAACTGATAGATTTAAATATATGGAACCCAATATTAAATCTCATTTATTCATGTGCGCAACTTTCCCAATTATAGCCACTTATGTAATTATGTTGTAAAGGTTTCGCACTTTGGTAAATGTATATGCCCAAATTAATTTAATTTGCCTTAAATTACTATATTAGGAAAAGGAAAAAAATACAGCCCATCAGCCTAAATGCTTAATAATAATGGAAGAAATGTGAAGTCCAACACAAAACTATTGCTTCTTTTTTATAAAAAAAATGTTACTTTAATTAAGGATAAACTTTCCAAAACTTAGAATATTACATTATCATGATTCCTAAAAGCTAAAAAGATATTCCTAGATTCTTTATTTCTCTACTTAAAGAAACACGAGACTTCGTAAATGCTATAATTTATTTTTAATCGAAATTCTTGACCATTTATGATTTAGGTTTGGATCAAATAGAATATATCCAAATTTGCACCAAATTTGATCAAATATTGTATTTCATTTTTGTTAGATGACATTATATCTGAATCTAATGATTATACAAAATTCAATAAAAGTATTCCAACTTGATTCAACAATTATTTCTTTCTCTTTTTTTCTTGTTCAAATTGTATAAAAAATATTATATTTACAAATTCTATTTACATCAAGCCTTTTTTTAGATGCTTTTTATTATATAATAACTCAAAAGTCATATATTAAAATAAAATAATATATTAGTCCGTTGTTTATGAACCAAATATTATATGTTAATTTATTAGCCATTTTTCTACTTTTTAGAATATTTCTATTCTTTTTAGGTTGGAGCTAAACATAAATAACATAATGTAGATATTAATACAAATATTATGCTGAAATAACATATACAATTTAACTAAAATTTTACTTTAATATAAAATATAAAATATTTATTTAAGAAAAATTATTTAAATTCAAAATGGGATCTCTGATAAATTAAATTCCTAATTTCATATTTAATTAATTACTTTTGGGTTATTAAATGTTAGTAAATAGCAAAGATCCACAAAACAATTCAAAGGATTAAAATTTTTAAAATTTAAATAAAAATCTCACTAAATTCTTATTAAAATTCAATCATTTAATGATCCCTAAAAACTATTTTACATATATTTTTCAATAAAACATAAAGTGCCCGAAGCCAGGAATTGTTTTAGAGTGCAAAAAAAATCAAACTCAACCCATCAGCCTAATTTATACTCACACCACAACTTACATGCATAATAGGAAAAAGAAATTATTCAAATACAATCAAATCACACAGAATGGAGAGAGGGCCTCTTCCCAAGAATAAGAAAAACTAAGAGTCGCCAAAGATCATTTGACTAGAAAAGAAGGAAACAAATTTCTCATTACCAAAAAACACTGCAGAAATCACCGCAGCAGCAAAGCATTGAACAGGTAAGTTTACACTATCTTTGGTTTAAGGATTTTAACAAAGAAAGAAAAATATTATAAAAAAGGAAAAAAAAAAAGAAAGAAATATAAAATTTCAAATTTATTTGGTTGTTAAAGAAAATAGTAAAGAAAGGAATAAGGAAAAGAGGTGATAAAAGTGTCGGAGTATGAAAGAGAGCACTTCAAATAGAATTTTCCTCACCATTTTATGAGGAAAATAAGATTTTCCTCAAATACACTATATTTTTTTCTCAAATTTTCCTTTCTTTAGTATTTTCCTTTTCAACCAACCAACCAAAAATATTTTTCTTAAAATTTTCTTGTCCAGTTTCTTTCTTGTTTAATGATTATGTACATTTATTTGCTTGGATTCTAAATATTCAAATAAAAGTATATTTTGTTCTACTTCTTCCATATAGCTGTATCAATTTTGTTTAATTTCTTCTCTTTGTTCTAGTGTAAAATTACTCATATATGCTTTTATCTCACATATGTTTTCTTTTGAAAGAAAATTATATTTTAAGAATTCCTTATTTATTTCAAATTTAATTAAGGTAGCTATTTGTGATGGTGTTGGGTCAAAATCTTTAGTTTGATTACTAGTCAATTGTTGGTATATTAGTTTTGCAATTCCTTTGTCTTTGCTTAATGCTTCAGGAGGCTCCATCGGCATGGATTCAGCAAAATCTTTGTCTTTGCTAAGTATTTTAGGTGGTTCAATTTGTGCAAATACTGTAGAATATCTTGGTAGTGATTCTAATTCTGGTGAGTTAATTCTAATTTCGCAATGTCTACTTCTGTTTTCATATTATGATCTTTTGAATTTTACTTCTACAAATCCATCAGGATTTTGTGTAATATATTCTAAATCTTTATTTTCAATAGTTGGTTTGCTTGATGTTCCTTCAAGCATTCGCTAACTGTTTGGAAATTTGACATTTGTCCAATTAATTGTTTTTGGTATAGAAACATTGGATTTTGGTTTAGTAATTTCCCAAAATATAGTTTGGATTTCTATAATTTCTCTATTTATAGCTTTAGTATTAAATTCAAAATTCATTACTTTGTAATTTATTCTATAAACAACTTCATATGCCATTGCTTCATTTCTTAAACTATAATTGCGAGTTTTAGTATTTGTTAACACTTCTAAAATATAGGGGTCTTGTAAAGCAACAGTAAAATTCGGGAAGCAATTAAAATATATTGATCCATTGGTGAGACTGGTTTCAACTACTACTAGTAATGAATCTTCATATTTTAAGTGTCTATAATCTCTTAATGCTACAAAAATACTTGTATTTAATCCATTTCTTGTCAAAGGTTTGACAGAAACTTGTACCATTCCTATAAATAAGAATTTCTAAGTATTTCTAAGATGTTGTATAATTTCTTTGGCATTAAATAATTGTGTAGTTTGATTATTATCAATAAGGGAATAGTCTTTTCTACTAATTTTATATTAAAATCTAAAAACTTTGTATGCCAGATTCCTTTATTAGGAATTTTTGATGGTTTCCATTTGCCAAAATCTTTATCGTTCCATTGAAAATTTTCTTCTATAATGATATTTGAATCATCTTTACTGGATTCTGAACTTGATGCTATGGAGACCATAAACGCAAACCTAAATTCTTAAAACAATTAATGTTTTCTCATAATCAATGATTTACGCTAAAAGGGCACTATTCTTGGCCTAAATGCTATGCGACAAGAGAGATCAACAATTAATTAACCTAAAAATTTAAATAGAGATATCAAATTGTGGTCCAGCACAAGAAAAAACATAATGAATACAAGTTTTTAATAAGAATGGTTAAAGAAGTTTATTATCCTTGGACTTTTATAGAAGATCCCTCATCAAAGCAATTGAAAATGTCCAGCTAAAGCATACAAATATTATACTTAATTTATATAAATTAAATAAAACATTTTTTTATTAAACTAGCCTTATATGTCTAGACCAATTATGGATGTTTATGGAGCAAGTAGGCAGTCCAATGGGCAAAATACACAATCAATGGCTGGAATAAGGTATGAATTCATAAATTGAGTATTTCAAATAACGTAGTTTTGATTTTTTTTTTAAGAAGTTAAGTAAATTCATTAATTATAAGTCCCTACTAAAAGGAATACCGTGGTATTCTACACTGATTTGAGAAAGAAAAATGTATTAGCTAATGTTAGGAAAATTAATTAGAAATGGCTAAATAATTATGTGGCTTGAGGCATGAACACACTTTCCTTAAAGTGATTATTGCTCACACTATGTATTTGCTATCGGGTTGAAATGGCAATTCACTTTTAGAATACAAAAAACCACCCGAAATCTGCAAATAGCAACTTCGAAGATTTCCCTCAAGATCTTTTTGAAAGTTTTTTTTTTTTTTTTTTAGTATGTGAGAAAATTTTAATAGAGAAGAAAGGAAGACTTATTTCTTGGAAAATATATCTATATTCTGGCTCTTCTCCTAAGTTATACTTATACTAGTAAAAGACATCATTTCTGAAGTATCATAATAGTTCCCAATAGTTGTACCACATAAATCTTAACTATTTCTTGAGAAAATACAACTTTTAATACGAGCTTTGAAAAATCACAATTCTTCAAAAGGATACGTCATTAATTTTTAGAAGAGAATAAAGTTATTTTCTTACTTGAAATTAATTTTTTGCAAAAGAAAATCATATTTTCTTAAACACACGTCGATGTGTCCAAGTGCCAAGTGCATTAATTTAAATATAATAATATGCTTTTGGTTTCCCTTTATATTTTCCCTCCAAGTCTTAATTCAAACTATTAAGTGTGTTATTTTTTATAAAATAGAGGAGATCTTCTTATTGTTTCAATGTGGGACAAACACACTTATCTCAAACTCAAATTCCAAACTACAATATATACATATATATATATATATATATATATTATAACAGCTAAACGCCTATTTGATGACAGGTTTTGGGTGCCAAATTTTGAGTTCATTTTTTGAAAGAGGGTTTCCAGACATATGATTGAAAGAGAAAAAAGTTCTTGGCTCAGCATCTGACTTTGAACTATTTCATATTTATGTATTGCTAATCAAAACTCTCACATTTCCTATATACTTAATATTTTGCTGGATGCTTCGCATGTTTGATGTATTTTAAAGACCAAAAATTTTTGTATTATCAATTCCTTCTACATAAAAGTAATTTTATATTCATGTTATTTTTTTCTTATGTTTGAAGTATTACTAATAATTAGTTGTGTTCTACTATTTTTATTTATTTATTTATTTTAAATAATGCTACAATTCATGCTTTCTTCTTTATGTTTCAACTTTTTTTTACGTATAATTTTTATATATATTTTTTGTTAATTTGTATTTTTAATTTAATATAAAATGAAAATCCAAATTCCATTATAATAAAATTTGCAATAGAATATAAATAAATAATAATAAAATAAATTTGCAATAAGACAATATAATTTGTTAAAAGAAACTTACTTGATATAAGTAAAATTTTTGCAAAAGATTTTTGTAATCAAAATTTGAATTTTTTTTAAAAATAATTTTTTTGGCATTTTCTTTGTAAAATTTTTCCGTAATCTCAATGGATTCAAAATTCACTAAGATAAATTCATAGAACTTTTGTGTCTTTCTTGGATCTTCATAAACACACAAATGTCCTTTTGTTGGCAATCTTTTCAGAATTTGTTTCCTTATTGACCCATTCTAGTTCAAGAAAACATTCAATTGGAGTCCATGATGTTGGAATATAATTATCAACTTTATCAAATGATGATTTGATGAATTTAGGTGATTTTTATTTTTCAATTTTTCTATGTAAGTGGATGGAGTTTTTAGAGGTGGGAAAGAGGAAGAACTAGGTGTGGCACCCCACTCAAGATATTTCCTAAGTTGAGATGTCACCAATTCCATCTTAATTCATAACCCACAAGATGGTCGATAGGCCCATAAAAAAAATTTCAAATTCATCAAAGACAACAACACGCTCCAACTTAAATAGATTACCACACTAGTACTATATACATGCCACAAGTCATCTAATATCAACCAACACAATATATACATGCTGCAAATCTTAAATTCAAACTTAACATATCACAACATCTCTGAGTTAAAGCATAACGATCAGGTGAAACTATAAACACATATAATCGCCTAATCTACTACAAAATAGATTCTCCAATCCAACTCATAAGTCATGCCTTTCCTTTTTTTCCAGTCCAGGAAATCAAGAATAAAATAAAAAGGGTGAGTCATAGGGACTCAGTGAGAGATAGTACAAAACAAATACATAGATATGTCAAAGAAACAACAATTTAATAGAATATTGACTAACATGATAATATAAGGAAAACATGAATATACCAAAACATAGACATTATCAGGTTCCAAGTTATGAGCAGGTACTAGATCAAGAGTGGTTACTATCGGCTCGAATGACTTGGGGTCATCTTAACAGGTTCAGTTTAGGAGAAATTGCCGTTGGCTCATTCAGCCCTGATGTTAGCCCGATCTAGGCCAAGAAAACTACACCATCCTTATTGGTCCTTAATTAGAGTAAAATTAGGAGCAAACAAACTTAAGCATAATACGCAATCCAAATAATCCAAGCATAGTATACATATCAGATTTTCCTTATTCCTCTTACGGGCTTACGGCTTACCCTATGCACATATGAGGGATTAATATCTTGTTATTTCAAAGGTTTTGAGCTTACGGTTTATCCCAACTTACATAACGGAATAACGTCCCGAGGGTTTCAGGTTTATGACTTATCCTAACACACAGCAGAGATTAATGTCACATTATTTTGAAGGTTTTAGGCTTACAACTTATCCCATACATACAATAAGAATTAATGTCTCATTATTTAACCAAGAGTTTTGGGCTTATAGCTTATCCAATGCACACAGCAAGGATTAACATCCCGTTAATTATTTCGATATATGACAAACAAATGATAAACAACTACCAAAAAGACCAAGCATAAATATACAAAACGGATCAAGTATGCCGACAAGGCCAAATAACTAACATACAAATTGGATTCAATTATGCGGACAAGGCAAATCAATAGTATACGAAACAAAGTCATATAAGTTGGCAAGGCCAAGCAAATGATAAGAAAAATGAATTTAAATTGATCGATATCAGATAAGACAACAAAAGTTCTTAGTACCATAATAGAAACGTTCAACTTAACTGAAGCAAAATCAAGGAAGCAAACCCTCATATAGGTCTACGAATTATTTAACATATAACAATCAAGAGTTCAAACAAGTCATGGAATTCAACAATCAAGAACTAATTATTTCCCAAAGCAAAAGCAAGCTTAACTCTTACTGAGGTTTACAAAATGATCAATAGATAGGTTTATACAAGTTAAATACCAGATCGGTAGACCCTCACAAAGAATATAAATCATGAATATAGCTTACTTCCCAAAAGAATATATAGTTTAGACCTTTACCTCAATAGCCACTGAAATGTTATCACAGCCTACTGGTTTACGAGAACCAACTTCTCATCACCTAATCAAAAGAATGGATTTAATGTCAAAATCCTCATTTTGACCCTATAATCACAATTATACGAATATCAGTCTATAATTAATTGTTATTCCGCTCACATGGTATTTAGGGTTTTTTTTTTTACATTATTGATAGGAAACACACTATTACATCGTTAATCATCGAAATACTCATAAAGTTCGTATTTGCTCCAATAAAAAGGTTATAATTAGATGCTTAAATTATATAATTAACCTTGTAATGTTACACAAAGTTGATAATAATAGTCCAACTATCATTAAAAATCCCAAATTGTCGCTTAGGTCTTAAATCCATAAAATTACGGTTTAGTCATCTAATTAACTTAACATCCATAGTTTATATACAATAATATGAATCTACGTCCACTAGGCTTCCAAATATACCCATGCATGTATCATTCTTGATCCATTTCAATTATATCATTTCTTACACAAGATTTAATCAAGATCAAATTTAGTACAAAATACTTTATAAGAATAGTGTCCAATTCTAATAATTTTCCCAAACTTATTATCAGAGTCTCAACACTATAAAATAACACCACCACTGAAATAACCACAACAAGGTAAGAATACTACCTCAACATCACTATAGCGCCATCATCGTTCCCCATTAGCCGTTGTAATTGCATACCACCACCATCGTTAGGTGCATCTTAGTACCACAAAACCAATGCCCTGATCAATTTTGAGCTTCACTGCAAAATTACTATTTAATTTGCCAAATAACATCACATCTCCGTTGTTCACCGCCGCATCTCTCCACCTCGATTATACATGCTCTAAAGGCCTATTTTTTAAATTCAAGACACTTGTTTAATCCTTAAGCTAAGCCCAACAAGAACCAGTACTCACACCTAGGATTCACTCACTGGAGTTGAGAGACTTGTCATCACCGCCATGCGCCACTTTCAGCTTAGAATTGCTTGGCATTTTGCCAATTGTTTGGGCACAAATTTGGTATAGGTATATTTCTTGAGTAGTAGAGAAGACAAGTGTGGTTGGTTTGGAGTTCTAACGGCTGTCGAAGGGAATTCAGCGAAGGGAAAGAGGAGGTTGCATGCGAAAATTTGAAGAGTGCAAAGGGGGTTTTGGGCTAATAAAGGACTATTTTCTGGAATTGCTAATTGACCCTCAAAATTTCTTCTCAACTATTTTAGTGCCTCACATTGACCTAGTTAACTAAGCATAATTCTATTTAAACCCCCCAAAACTTTAAAATGTTGCTTAATTAAGTCTTTTTTATTTATGTTTTAACCTTCAAAACTTTCAAAATTAATAACATAATTAAATAAAATATAATGATAAAATTTCCACAAATTTCAATTTTAGGGGTGTTACAATCTCCCCCCCTCCCCACTAGAAGAATCTAGTCCCTAGATTCTCACTTGGCTACTAGAAACACTTTAGTTAATATTGGAGCATATATCGATCGCGTTCCAAAGTTGCCTCAACCAAAAGTTGTTTTATCCTATTGTCACAACATACTTCCTCAAATTTCTAGTGACTATTATTTCGCTAAGATTTTTGAAGATTCTGTACCTTCCGGGTTTTTCTCAACATATCCATTCTCAATAAGCCATGCAACATCACCTTGTATTTTTAGATTCATCTAGTTATTCCATAACCATAGTTCTGTCACCCGTTACTACTTTAAGTTTCTTTATTTCCACAATTGAACTTACAGGAAGCAAATTAAACTTTTTTAAAAAGAAACTTTAAACCTCCTTGGTGATTCCATAATATCACTGACCACTTGATATCGTCAAATATTAGTCCTTTACTTTAAAGGTTCTCCATTCTAATAGTGTGCATACTATTATTTAATATATCATAAAAACCATTATAGCAATAGATGACTAAGAACATCACAAGTTCACACTTACATGATATTTACATTAAGGAGTAGTGAAGTTCAAACTTAATATGCTAGCCTTCATAACAAGTCATACGTTCCTAAATAGCTAGCTACAAGTTCACAAAAACTAAACACACTAGATATAGTCACGAACAATACGTCTGTTGCTTCCTAAACTCCGTCTGGTATATAAACCCAAAAATATGCAATATCAGACTCTGTTCTGACATTTAAGAACTTAAATAAAAACCTTCAATCACCTTTTTTCCTGTATTCTTTTGAGCACTAAGGTTAACAGTTTGTTTTTAGGGTAAGCTCAAAAGAGATGTTGATGTTGTCACACCTTATGCATTTTCCTAGTCTTTTCCAGTAGTTAGATTCCTTGAGATTCAAACCACTACAAAATCCACACTTTCTTTTTGGTGTCCCAGATTAGACCTTCAACTGTTTCCCACCTAAACCACTTTCTTTACCAGCAGTGATTTTGAGTTCAAAAGGTTTTCTTTGCTTGCCCTTTCTCTCATCTATATATATATATATATATATCTCAAGAGGTTCTTGTTCCACCCACAAGGTTATCTATAAGGCTTTCTCGAAGTTAGACTATTCGTAGGGCATAAAAGTTTGTCGTATCTCTAATCTTAATCCTTTAACAAATTTCTCAATCCTACATCCTTTTTTTTCTCCATATCTGTAGAATATACCAAATTAATCTAATAAATCTGGCTTCATACTGCCATACTATCATGTCCTCTTAGGTAAGACTCTCAAATTCTTGTTTCTGGGCATCTCTTACTTCTCATGGTATGAATCTATCTATAAATTCCCACATGAAGTTGTCCCAGGTACAAGATACCTTCTTCTATTCCCATCGTTAACTTACCAAGCTCCACTATTGACCTGCAGTTCCTTTTAACTGATAAATGGCAAATATAAGTTTGAGGTCATTCGGGTAACCTAACTTTTGAAAAATATCTTCGACTTCCCTGATCTAACCTTCTGCCTTTTGGTGATCCAATTCATCTATAAACATTGGGGGTGGAATTCAAGGAGATATGCTAGAGTTCCAAACTTTAGGGACTTTTCATTTCTCTTAAGGTTGTTGACCCAATTGCTGATGCAATTGTAGGAATTGCTACCACATTATATTCATTTGTCTTATAACTTCTCCTCTTGCAGTCGAATGCGCTTGTAGGTCTTGTGCCCCTTCTTCAACACTTATTATACATCTCCATTTTGAGGTATCCTCTTCTAGATTTTCTTGACCAAGAGAATGCATTAGGGTTAGTTTTTATGACGCCATTCAAGAGCTTGGAAACTTCTCAATAGTAAACCACACTTATCTATAATAATTAAATGAGATGTTTTATCAGTTGATATCTAGTCGTTGTTAGTTCTTATTGCGCAAAGTTCAAGATATATATACACAAAATTTTTCATTATTCTACAATTCTAACAAAGATTCTATAGCTCGTTGTTGTTATCTCTTTCTCATTCGTTATCTATGTCCTTTAGAATCATCCTTTCTCCATGCAAGTTTTCAAACTTTATCTTTTTTCTATTTACCTTTAGATCTAATATTTTGGAGGAGTCCTGAGAAGTACTAATTGGAAAAACCCAAGAAGTTTTGTTCCTTAAATACATTTTCTAGTTAGATTCGATTGCCTGTAACCTTAATTCTGATAGGTTTAGCCCTTTAATGTTCATGATGCCAAACACAGATGTAGCATGTTTCATTCCCCAATCCCAAGTAATTTAGAAATTCTTAACAAGATTACTACAACTCAATCACAATTGTTTAGATGGTTCTTTATGTATCATATCTACAATTTCCATAAAAACTTAAGTCAACCCTCTTAGCATCTTTTCAATTCATGAGATCGATTTTATAAGTGGGGGATAGTTCTCATCCCAACTCCTTCTTGAATTTCCATGTGGTAGTAACCTTTCTCTAGTTTTAATGTTAAACAACCTTAGCACATGTATGAGGTTAAATTGCTTATGAGAAAAAGAGCCTCTAATTCCCAAACTTGATAACTTTCATCGAGCTCGTACTATTATTCTACTAATCCTTATCAATAATGCAAGGTCTTTCATATAATAAGCAGATACTTATTTCCCTTATTCATCAAGTTATTTAGAACCTCAAATTACATCTCATTACTCCAATTTTCTCATCATTCCTCAATTCACATTCCTGTGATTTACTTATCTAATCCTTTTAGTGATTGAGAGGGTAAAACTTTAAAAACATTTCTTCAATGATTTCTCATGTAACCGTGTCGTTCAAATCACACAATCCTTCTATTTCTTAGGTTTCTTTGGGGGGAGAAGGGGGTGGCTCCCAATCTTTTCCTCCAAACTTTACCTCATGTGGCAACCAAACTTTCTTTCTTTTCCATTATCATCTTAAAAATCTTACCTATCAACCCTTTAGCTATTAATGCCCTAGTTTCGTGCAATAGTCATACCATTCAAGCCACAACTATAAATGTGTGTTAAACACTCTTCTTCCTAATGGCATTCTATCTATCATATTTGTCTTTCCATCATGTTATCCTTTGTCCATATAGACATATTGTTAGATTCTCAATTATACATATAGATTGAACATTGCTCATTCCTAATGATTATTCATTCATTTACCAAATACACTTTGTCCTGCAACAATCCTTTTTTCCATTTATCTATACAATCTAATTCTTATCCATAAGCAAATGGCAGGAATTTTTTTGGCTTAGGGTAATCACCATCTAGTCACTGCATATCTTCTTAGAATGATCCTTACTCATGATATATAACTTCCACAAATATCACTCACATAATGTTGATTTCTAAACTAACTTTTTGCATACTGAATAAAATTTTTCCGAATAAATCATCTACTTATCAAATTCAACCTTAACGAGTATTGCTTATATATTGTCATAGTTCCAAACAACATCATGTCTCCTAATATCCATACCTTTGTATGCCTAACATAATAGAGATAAGAGGTTATACACCGATTGGCTACCCCAGTCATAACCTTTCACTTCCTTAATGTTAAGCATTATCTCAAAAATTCATATGCCATTCATTTCCACATTCAATTCCACAATCAATCCTCATTTTTTTACCTACCCAAATGTTCTCATTCCAAGAATCATATTCTGACATAGCTTTGGCATTCTTTAACTTAAGTACACACATCTAAAATGTTTCCAAAGTCAAGCTCAATCTCTATTAACCAAAAATTTCACATTCCATAAATCACATTCCAGGATCAGATCCTAGCATAGCTCAGGATTTTCTTAACCCGAGTGTTTACATCCTAATTGATCCCCAATTCAAATTTAATCTCTAGCAAATTACTCAATTCTAATAAAAAAAAATCATTCTCATATTGACCTAGGTCCTCGAAAATATAGGCTCTGGAACCATCTCTATGGCAACCCACTTAGGATAGCCCCTACACTAAGATGTCACTAGTTCTATCTTAATTCATAACCCACAAGATAGTCAATAGGCCCATAAGAAAATTTTCAAATTCATCAAAGATAGCAACATACTCTTACTTAAACAGATTACCGCACTAGTACTATTATATGCCACAAGTCGTCTAATATCATTCAACACAATATATACATGCGAAAAATCTTGAATTCAAACTTAACATATCACAACACCTCCAAGTTAAAGCATAATGATTAGGTGAAACTATAAGCACATATAATCACCTAATCTATTACAAAATAGATTCTCCAATCCTAGCCATAAGTCATGCCTTTCTTTTTTTCCTGTATGGGAAATCAAGAATAAGATAGAAGGATGAGTCATAAGGACTCAGTAAGGGATAGTACAAAACAAACACATAGATTAGTCGAAGAAAAAGCAATTAGATAGAATATTGACTGTCATGATAATGCAAATAAAACACAAATATGCCAAAATATAGACATTATCAGGTTGCAAACTATGAGTAGATACCAAATCAAGAGTGGTTACTGTCAACACGAACAGGCCGGGGTCATCTCAATAGGTTCAGTTTGGGAGGAATTACCATTGCTTCTTGATCAGAGTACAAATAGGAGCAAACAAACCCAAGCATAATATGCAATCCAAATAATCCAAGCATAGCATGCATATCAAATTTTCCTTATTCTTCTGACGAGCTTGCGACTTATCCCATGTACACAGCAAGGATTTACATCTTATTATTTTAAGGCTTTTGAGCTTACAACTTATCCCAACACACAATAAGGATTAAAATCTCATTATTTTGAGGGTTTCAGGCATACAACTTATCCCAGCATACAGCAGAGATTAATGTCCCATTATTTTGAGGGTTCCAGGCTTACAGCTTATCCTATGCAGACAGTAGGAATTAATGTCCCGTTATCTAACCAAAAGTTCTGGGTTTACGGCTTATCTCATGCACACAACAGGGATTAACCTCTCATTATTTAACCAAAAGTTCAAAGCTTACAGCTTATCCTGGCACACGGTAGGGATTAATATCATGTTAATTATTCCCACATATGACAAAAAGAGATAAACAACTGCCAATAAGACCAAGCATGCAATATACAAAATGGATTCAAGTATGCCAACAAAGCCAAATAACTAATATAAAACTCAAATTTAAATATGCTAACAACTGAATCAATGATGTATAAAATAAAGTCATATAAGCCGACAAGGCCAAGCATGCAATAAGCAAAATGAATTTAAATTGATTGATATCAGATAAGATAATGAAAGTTCTTAGCGCAAGAACAGAACATTCAACTTAACTGAAGTAAAATCAAGGAAACAAACCTTTAGAGGAGTATACGAATCATTTAACATATAAGAATCAAGAGTTCAAACAAGTCATGGAATTCAACAATCAAGAACCAACTATTTCCTAGAGCAAAGGCATGCTTAAACCTTACAAGGGTTTACAAAACAATCAATAGGTAGGCTTATACAAGTCAAATATTATATTGGTAGACCCTCACAAAGATTATGAATCACGTAGATTGCTTACTTCCCAAAAAAAAGATAGTTTAAACCCTCTTCTCAATACCCACTAAAATGTTATCAAAGCCTATTGGTCTATAGGACCTAACTCCTCATCGCCTTATTAAAAGAATGGATTTATTGTTAAAGTCCTCGTTTTAACCCTATAATGACAATTATACAGATAGTAGTCTATAATCGATCATTATCCAATTCATACAATATTTTGGGTCCGTTTCGGCATTATTGATAAAAGAACACGCTAATTACATCATCAATCACTGGAATACTCATAAGGTTCATATTTGTTCCAGTAAAAGTGTTGTAATTAGATCCTTATATTATATAATTAACCTTTTAACGTTACATAAAGTCGATAATAATAGGCCAATTATCATTAATAATCCCAAATTGTCGCTTAGGTCTTAAATTCATAAAATTATGGTTTAGTCATCTAATTAACTTAATTATCCATGATTTATGTACAATAATATGAATTTGGATCTACTAGGCTTCCATCTATACCCATGCATGCATGATTCTTGATCTATTTCAATTATATCACTTCTTACACAAGATTTAATCAAGATCAAATTTAGTATAAGATACTTTATAAGAATAATGTTCAATTTCGATAATTTACCCAAAATCTTATTATTTGAGCCTCAACACTATAAACTAACACCAATACTGAAACCACCATGATGAGGCAAGAATACTACCTTAGCACTATTGCCATGTTGCCATTGTCGTCTGCCACTACCGAAATTGCATACCACCACTGTTAGGTGTACCACGAACCCAATGCGTGATCAATTTTAAGCTTCATGGCCTAATCACCATTCAATTCATTAGATAACACCATAGCTCTGTCATTCACTGCCGCATCTCTCCACCTTAATATTTTTCACTCTGATGGCCCATTTTCAAAATTGAAGACACCTACTTAATCATTGAGCTAAGCCCAACAAGACCTAGTACTCATAACCAAGATTCTATCACCGGAGTTGAGAGACTCATCACCATCATCATGTGCCACATTCAGCCTAGAATTACTCTGAGTTTTGCTGGTTGTTTGGGTGCAAATTTGTTATAAGTATGTTCCTTGAGTAGTGGAGAAGATGGGGTATGGTTGGTTTGGAGTTTTGGTAGTCACCAGAGGGAAAAAGAAGGTTGCATATGAAAATTTGAAGGGTGCATGGGGTTTTTGGCTCTATAAAGTACTATTTTCTAGAATTTCATATTGAACACCAAAATTTTGTCTTAGCTTCCAATTTGGCCCTCCAGAAATTTAGTCATATTCCATTTGGCCCCCAATTATTTTAGTGCCTCACATTAACCTGGTTGACCAAGAATAATTCCATTTAGACCCCAAAAACTGTAAAATGTTGCTCAATTAAGTCTTTTCTATTTATGTTTTAACCTCAAGACTTTCAAAATTAATAAAATAATTAAATGATTATAATGATAAAATTTCCACCAATTTCAATTTTAGGGGTGTTACACTAAGATTGGCAAGATGAGAGAATTTGCTATAATAGGGGGAATTGGAATAGAATAAGCTTAAATTGACTAGTATTAGTCAAGGACTGGATTGGTTTGGAGTTGTTGGTGTTGCTGGTTTTGTCACTGAGGCATAAGAATCCTTAATTCTCTTTTGTCTAGGGGTGTAGGATATTTTTTAGCCATTGCCCTATAAAAATTCTCTTTTAAGAAAATCTGGAATAGAATTCTTCGTTCCTTTGCTAAATTCAATTTCAAAATCAAAAATAGATAAAATTGCTTGCCATCCAGAAAATATTTGTTTAGAAGCTATGTTTTTAACATCTTTTACCAAAATCTCTTTTGTGAACTTACAATCAAGTTTTAATAGAAACTTTTGGTTTAAAATATCATCTTAAAATTTTATAATACATAGTACTATAGGAAGAATTTATTTTTTAATTGTAGAATATTTTTGTTGGGTTTCTTTCCAGACTCCTGAGTGGTATCTAACTATATATTCTTTATTATCAATTATTTATAATAAACTTCCTTCATATCCTAATTTTAAGGCATCTGTTTGTACTATTTTTGGTGTATTTTGTCTACAAATACTTAAGCAGGGTAAATTCTTTACTTTTCTTTTTATTTCTTGAACTATTTTGGTATGTTCTCCTGTCCAAGGTTTGGGGGTCTTCTTAAGTCTTTCAAATAATGGTTTGCATACTTGTCTTAAATTCGGGAAAAAATCACTAACATAATTTAAAGATCCTAAAAATCTTTGCAATTGAGTCTTGTCTTTTATTTTATTTGGAAATTTTTTCCCAAAAACTATTGATCTCTTTGTAGGAGTAATATTTCCTTTATTAATTTGATGTCCTAATAATCTAATGCTAGTTTGAAAACGTTTAATCTATTTTACTGAGACTATTAAGCTATTTTGTCTAATGATTTTAACAAACTTATTAAGGTGCTTTCAATGTTGGTCAATAAATTCACTAAAAACTAAGACATTATCAATATATACTATGGTAAAATTGGTATGAGGATTTAAAATATCATTCATAATTTTTTGAAATTTGGATGATGCATTTTTTAACCCAAAAGGCATTACATTTCATTCGCGTTGGCCAAATGGAATGGTCAATGCAGTTTTATATCTATCGTTTTCTTCAATTTGTATTTGCCAAAATCCTAACTTCATATCAAACTTAAAAAATACTTTAACTTGAGATATTCTCTTAATAAAATGTTGTTTATTTGGTATAGGGTATCTAATCCATTTTAAAACTTTATTTAAAGGTTTATAATTTATAACTAATCTAGGTGTTCCTCTTTCTATTTTAGCTTGTTTTTGTATACAATAGGCTAAGTATGACCATGGGGACTTACTTGGCCTAATCAATTTTTTATTTAATAAATCATTGATCTCTTTCTTACAAATTCTTAAAGTTCTCGGTTTAACTGTATTAGTCTAGTTTTGGTAGGGATTTTTATTTCTTTAAATTCTTCTTCATATGACAAATTTAATGAATGATTTTTCCTATCCCAGAAAGCATTTGGTATATCTGAACATATTTGATCTTCTAATTCCTTCTAAAATTTGGTAATTTTTTTCTTGGAATTCTTTTCCTAATATTTTGTCTTCTATTCTTTTATGACTGATTTCTTCTTTTAAAAAATTAATTTGGTTTTATTTATTCTTTAGGATTGAATTACTTTTTAATATTTTAATATCTCTTTCTTTGACTGGGAATTGGAATTTAAATATTATGTTTGGTCCTAATATTTGGCTGTGTGTTCCTTCACTATCTAATTTGATTGGATATAATATTTGTGAAAAAAGGATTTTCTAATATAACAGGTGTATTTAAATTTTTTATTAATACAAGACTAATTTTAAAACAAAGGTTATTATTACAAACATGAGCATTGCATAATTTGCAATTTATTTGTAGTCAAAAATTAGCAGCTGATAATTTTTCTTTTGTTTTTTCAAGATATATTGATGGTATTAATCTTTCTTGTACACAATTCATGTCTGCACCAGAATCCATTATTACAATTGTTGTTTGATATGTAATCTTGTATTTTTATTGTGACTTTTACGTACCATTTTTGATTACTTTTACGTGCCATTTTTGATAACTTATTTTTGATATGGCATTTACATAAGTTTCTTCTTTGGGAGTGATATCTTCCTCTTTTATATTTTCAAAGTCTTCATCTTCAATTTTATTTTTTAATTTTAATAATAAAATGTCTTGTTTTATTTCATGATTTTCTCTCTTTATTTGTGAAAAAACATTTTTAAGAATCTTTACTTCTTCTTGTAATTCACTAATAGTTATTTTTTGAGGTTTGGCTTTAAACATTTCATTATTTCTTTAAATTCAGTTTTTTGGATAGGTGATTTTGGTCATTCTTCATTTGATCCAATTAAAGTTTTTATTTTTTTTAGGTATTCTTCTTTAACTTTTTTATTATTAATCTTTTGAGATAATTCTAAGAGTTTTCCATACTTACTTAAGACATTAATATTCTTATTACAAAGACATAATTCTGTTTCAAGAGGACAATTACATTCATTTTCCTCTTCTTCTTCATTAGATTCTAAAAATGTTGAGTAATATTTGTTATCAGATTGGATTTGATTAATATCTTCTTCTAAGTATTCTTCACTTTCTCCTACGTCTATTTGGTCTAGGATTTTTATTATTTCTATATTTTATTGTTCTTCCAATTCTAATTCATTTATCTTTTTTCTTGCCAAACAAGTATTAGCATAATGTCCCATTTTTCCACAATTCATTCATTTTATTTGTCATTTATCTTTTTTAAGATTTTTATAGTTTTTGTTTTAATTTTTTCTTTCGGGTTTTTTCTCAAATTTTTTTTCTTGTTTCCTATAATTCTTTTTTTCTATTTCTTCCTTTATCATAATGCTTCTTATGTGTTCTTGGTGATCTAATTTTTTTTCAAAGTCAAATTGTTCACAAATTTGTCCTAATTCTTTACTAGAACTTATTTGTTGTTTTTTCATTTGTGATTTTAACCTTAAATCATTACATAATTGTAATCCTACTATATTTATTTGGGTAATGATTTCTCCATAAGATAAATTACCTAATTCTTGGCTTTATGTATTCTTAATTTGATCTCTAACTTTTTCAGCAAATAATCTTGGTAATCTTGCTATAAATCTTTCTTTCCAATAATAAGAATAGGAATCTTCTAATAGGTAAACTCTAGCAAAAAAGATATATTTATACCTAAAATGTTGAAGTGATTTGCAAGTCAAATTTTGTAATATTTGAGAATTCCTATAGGACCCCATCTCGAGACAGCACCCAAGAAGATGTACCACCAATTTTAATCTTAATATTGAATCATAAACAAGTAATAGGCCCATAAGAAAATTTTCCAAAACTTATCAATGACTGCAGTAGGCTTCAACTTAAACAGACCTTAACAAAACACTAAACATATCCCATGGTTCTTTCCTTAACACTCAACAAAACATATACATACTTTTAGGTTATGATTGTCAATCTTGATATATCACAACATCTCAAGATCCAAACTTAACCTTCAAATGATTTCATATATACATTCAAACACCTAATCTATTGCAAAATAAACTTCCAACTAAAGCATGATCCTCAACTTCTCACCTAGACTTGTCTGGGAAAAATAAAGGATAACAAGAATTGTGAGTCTTAAGGACTCAGCGAGGGAAATACATAATAGGAGATAGATGGGAAAATATTGAATTTCAGTGGCAGTAAAGAAGATCATTGATAACAAACCAGATGATCAATTTATAATTAATGAAAATCAGATTTAAACTCATAAGAACATGAAATATGTAAACATTTAGCAGGCCTGTTGGCATTCTTTCTTATTGCTCCTCAATCAATACAAGATAACATTCAACAGCATTTAACTTGAACATGAAAAACTTTTTCTTATCTCTCTAGTTGCTCGAGCACAAAGCTCGATATGTAACAACTTGCTTCTATAGCATGGTCGAACACATACCAAATCTCACCACTCACAATTCACTATCTCTAGCTACCTAAAAGTCAAGATCATAGGTGGGTACTAGTTGGAAGACCTATCACTGTCAATCCATTCCGCCCAGCCTTTTTACCGTACCTAGCCTCAGGTCTAACTTCTTATGGCGATCCTCTAGGTAGAACTTCCCAAAGGTGTCCCCATGGGTGGAATGATATAATGCCAATAGATAACAGTTCAACTTTAAAGCAATAATATGAACATTACTCAACAACGGCCAGTAAAGCCTATTCTAATAAACCAAGTACATGAATAAATTAGAAGGACTTTTGACACAATTAGGTCTACCAAATCATTTCAAATATCACTTTCATAGATATCAAGATCATAGGGTGAGCCGGCAAGGCTGGGTATGAGGGACAAAAATCTGATAATGTAAATAAAGTTCTGGGCACTGGAATAAATAGAAAACATAATCGATATCAAGAGATAACCCTTACAGGGGTATTCAAATCAGATAACAGATAATAAAATAGAATTGATATCAAATGATAACTCTCACATAGGTGCTCAATTTAGATAATAGATAATAAATTGAATTTCCAAACACATTTTAGATTTCAAACAAATAGAATACAGTACAGAACCAGAAAACCTATACATGGGCTTATCATAAATAATAGATAGTTAGAAAATGTGCTAGATTGGCAAACCCTCACCTCTGTAGTCTCAGATATAGTATTGAAATTAGCAGCCTACTGATCCACAAGACCCACTTCCTTATTACCTAACCAAAAGAGTGTATTTACAATTAATTCTCCATTCAATTCTAATAATCCTTAATAGTTATATTTGTATCAGTAAGAGCTTAAAATCGCTAATTTCTTATCTAATACAATAGTTTTTGGGTACAATTGATACAAAATGCTAATCAAGCCTCCATCACAAAAAGCTATGAGGTTCGTATCGATTTCAGCATAAGAATAAAGTTTAGTCCCTAATTACATAATTATCCTCATAACATTATCCCAAATCAACAATAATAATCCAATCATCATAATTAATCCAATTATGGCTACTTAGGTCTTAAATAATAAAATTAGGGTTTTCTCTTCCAATTAACTCAATAATTCCCAAAATTTTCATAAATAATACAATCCAAGTTTATCACTTGATTAACTTGATTAATCCATGCTTATCATTCAATAATACATAATCCAGACCCACTATGCTATGTCATAATCTATGCATGGGAATATTTACATATCAACCATATGTAATCCTTCATAACCCAAGCTTTAAGGAAATCATAATACAACATATATATATATATATGTATGTAAGCATGTTCGTCCACTCCTTTACCCCAGATCCAACTATAGAAACCTCAAAATCATGAACCAAGAGTACCACCATGATCCCCAATATGAGCTAAGGATATTGCATCAAAGTTACCAGAGTGACGCTACTGGTCATCAGAGTGCCGCCATGCACCATCACTAGAATAGTCAACTTTACCACCCGAAGATGTCTCTCGCCAAGAGCTATCCAACACCCATCTCTATTTCAAGTTTCTCCACCAGAAAAGCCCTCAATCACTGCCCCAAAACCCTCAAAACCACCTTGCTCCACTGTGAAGATCTCGCTGAATTCTGCCTTCACCGTCGTGTGAACCCCCATGCAACGGCACGACCATGGTCCCCAAGCTAAGAGCTTCTAGAAAAGTTGCCTAGAAATCCATTTTGACCGCTGCTTGGTTGTCTCTTGTCAAGTTCACAAAGGTGGGTCTTCTTCAACTCTTATTTTTGGTGGCCCTCCCATCCGAAATGCTAAGCAAGTGGTCTTAGGTGGTTGTTGGAGGTAAGGGAAAGAAGATAACCGATTGTATTTGGGGAATAGGGCTCATCGAAAAAACCCACCAAAGAGAAAATGTGGTTGGTCTCAATAAAGAAGGAAAAGAAATGGGAGGAAGAAAAGGAAATTTGATATTTAGAGGGGTGAATTTTCAAAATTCACATTTGGCCACCAATCTTTTGTCCAGCTTACAATTAGATCCTTCAAAATCCACCAGCTCTTCCATTCGACCCCTAGACTAGTGAGTGCATAACTTTGACCCCTTTAACCTAAAATAATCACCATGCAACCCCAAAACTTTGAAAATGTGATCCAATCAAGTCTTGCTTAATTACACTTTGACCCCAAAACTTTTAAAATTTTTGCAATCAAGCTCGTTTTCTTTATTTTCTGAGCCCAAAAATCTCATCAATCAATATCTTAAATTTTGGATACTTATGTCTCAAAAATTCCAAATTTTATGTGTGTTACAATTCCTTTGTTCATACATATGTGAATCTCTTACAAAATTTATTAAATTTTATGTATGCACTAAAACTCCAACAACATTAGGGATTGGTACATTATCTACTGGATGTAATATCATAGTTCCATTAGCATCCTTTTTATAACTTTTAAATATAATATTTTCGCTTGCATCATTTATAGTATCCCACCAATTTTTTAAAATTCCATTAAATCCTAGAATTAAGTTTTTTGCAGCATCTTCTTCAAAGACTTTATTCTTTTCTTTACAAATATTTGCTTTTATGGTTGTTCGTTTCAAAGTGTAATAATTTGATATTTAAATAATCCATCTATTGTCCATTCATATGTAGAATTTTCTAAGAATGATCTATAAATTTGAACTTCTTCTATTTGTAAATCTAGATGAGTTGGTCTATAATAATACTTTTTGTATTGAGTTGTATAGACTAAGACTTCAACATCATTTGGGATTGGTACATTATCTGTTGGATACAGTATCATGGTTCCATTAGCATCCTTTTTATAACTTTTTAATATCATATCTTTGGTTGCATCATTTATAGTATCCCACCAGTTTTTTAAGATTCCATTAAATCCTAGAATTAAGTTTTTTGCAGCATCTTCTTCAGAGACTTTGTTATTCTTTTCTTCATATATGTTTGCTATTATGGTCATTTGCTTTGTAAGTTTAATAATTTGATATTCAGATAGTCCACCAATTGTCCATTCATATATATATATATATATATAGTTTCCTAAGAATGATCTATAATTTTGAACTTCTTCTATTTTTAAATCTAAATGAGTTGGTCTATAATAATAATTTTTGTATTGAGTATATGGTTTTGCAAGATTATTAGAAGTCCTATTAATAAAAGGATTAATATTACTATCTTCTTATTCTTCGTCTATTTTAGTCTCATTTTCTTATAATACATTAAAATTCTCTACCCTTGTTTTTCCTTTACTTAGTTCATTTAATTATTTTTTTATTTCTTCAAGGACTTCTTCAGTATCTTATCCTAATGATGGTTTGTATTCAAGCATTTTAGATGGTATTTTTTTCATATTTTTTTGGTTTATTATATATAGTTTTTTTTCTTTACAAACATTATTATTATGATTTTGGTGTTTTCCTTCCTCTATTTTGTCTTCTATTCTATCTAGTTGTTCTCCTATAGTATATAACATTAAATTTGTATAGTTTGATTGTTTAATTGTTGAATGTGGTTGTACTTTGGTAATACTAAGATCTTTTGATAACTCAATTAATGTGTCGGTTTTTTTGAGGTTATCATAGAATTATCTTCTTTTATCCAATTTCTTTCTTGTTTAATGAGTACATTTATTTTCTTTGATTCTAAATATTCAAATAAGGGTATATTTTGTTCTAGTTCTTCCATATAGTTGGACCAATTTTGTTTAATTTTTTATCTTTGTTTTGGTAGAAAATTATTCAAATATGCTTTTCTTTTACACATATTTTCTTTGAAAGAAAGTTCTTTTTCAAAAATTCTTTGTCTATTTCAAATTTAGTTAAAGTTGCAGTTTGCGAAGATGTTCAGTCAAAATCTTATGCTCTACTAGTACTAGTAAACTGATGGTAAATATGTTCTACTATACCTTTGTCTTTTCTAAGGGCATGAGGTGGTTCAATTTGTGTAGATCCTATAAAGTATCTTGGTAAAGATTCTAATTTAGAGGATAATTCTTAAATTTGGCATTCTAGATCTATTTTCTGATTGAGATCTAACAAATTTTACTTCAACAAATCTGTCAATGTTTTACATAATGTATTCTAGTTCTCTATTTTCTATAGTCGGTATGTTTGTTGTTCCTTCAAGTAATCCCCTAGTTTTTGGAAATGTGACATCGCTCCAATTTACTAACATAAGGATGGAAACATTTAATTTTGGATTGCTTACTTCCCAGAAAGTTGTTTGGTCTCCAGGTGCTTCTCTATTTATGGCTTTGGTTTCTAATCCAATATTCATAACTTTTTAATTAATTATATAAAATATATCATATGCTAGACTATCATTTAGTGTTAATACATCTAAAATATATGAATCTTGCAAAGCAATAGTAACATTTGAAAAGTAATTAAAGTAAATTGTTCCATTTGCTAAACTTGTTTCAATAACTCCTAATAAGATATCATCATAATTTAAATGTCTACAATCTCTGAATGCAGGAAATATGCTAGAATTTATTCCCTGTCTAGTTAAAGGTTTGACCGCAACTTTTACTAAACCTATATGTAAACATTTGTATTTGTTGTTAAGATATTGTCTAGCTTCTTTGGAAGTAAGAAATCTTACTTGAATTGATTGAATTTGTGCAAGAATTTAACACTGGGCTTTGTCTGATATTGAATAAATTTGTCTAGAAGGTAAAGGAATATTGGTAAAATGTATGAAAAATTACAATGGATAATTGAGGCATGATGAAATAAGGTAAGGTAGGTAGAAAATTTTTCAACGCCCTCCCTTCCTTCCTAGGTCTTCTTTTATAGATAAAATCATGAATTTCAAATAGTAAATTTATCAACTTTGTATAGTTGTACTCCATAATGATCTTTCTTCTAGAATCTTTTGTCTTTGCATAATTTGTCTCCAATTTTTCTTTTCAAAATTTGTCTTCTTGCATTGCTGGCTTTGTCTTCAACATTTGCTTTTTCATCTTTTGTCTTCTTGTAGGCTTTGTCTTATGATGTTGCTTTTTCAACATCTATACTTTTTCATGCTTTTTCTTCATCAAAATTTGTCATTGAAAATTATTTCCATTTTTGTCTAATAATTATTTTAAAATATAATTTTGAAATTTGAAGAGTTATTGCTGTTTGACTTGGTTACAGCCTAAAGAAACCATCTTCTATTTCTTCAAGGTTGCATGTTGGGATATCTTTGTCATGTGTTGTTTTTTATGTTCCTCACCTAATAGTGACTTTTCTTCTTAGCTAATTTCGTTTGTAATTCTTCCATTAAGGATATCATTTATTGTGGTGTTGATACTTTTGCAATGGCAACTTGCAACTATTGTTTTGTCATTTGGAATTTCTCTAGGTCCTTTACTGATTTGATACAAAAATTAGAATGCTACTTTAACCAAGCCTGAATGATTAGGATTCTACAATTATCCTGATTTGTATTCTTTCACCATTTGATTTTAGCTATCTTTGCAAGACAAGTTAGACCTTTATTTTTTTATAATATTGGCTTAACCATCAGCATCCAAGGATACTGAAATTGTGAAACAAATAGATACAACAATGAGGTATTGTGTTCTAGCTTGACACTATTGCATTTGCTTCAAAGTATTCCAAACATTTCAATACTTCCAAAGGAAATATTGAGGGATTTGAACCAAAGTTTCCCACCATGATAAAAAACCATGGGGAATTGTCATTTGCAAATTTCTTTTAAAATAAAGGAAATAAGATAAAGAACATTGGTAATTTTTTTAAAAAATAAAAAAAAAGAACTGTTGCCATGCATCAATATAGTCCCAATGTGAGTATCCAATGGGACTACACTAAATTGAAAAATTTTTAACTTTGAAAGCATTAACCCATTCAAATGCAGTAGTAAGTTTCACAATCTAGACTTCTTTTAAAATAATTTTTTGGGCATTGTCTTTGTCAAATTTTTTAGTTATCTAAATGGACTCTGAATCCACTAAGATTAACTCATAGAACTTTTGAGTTTTGCTTGGATTTTGAAGGGTATAGAAATAATCCTTACCAAGCAATTTTTTTGCTACTTTTTCTTGGATTTGTCTCTTTTGGGGTCCATTCTTGTTCAGTATAAAAATCAAACCAAAAAAATTCAGTTAGTACATAGTCATTTATTTTGTCAAAAGATGATGCTGACGTTGTGGATTTAGGGGATTTGCTATTTTGGACTTTTTGTATATAAGTTTGTGGGGTGGTTTGCAAAGAAGGAAAAGATAAACTAGGGTTGGCTAAAGGAGAAAATTTGTTGTAGTATGGTGAATTTGTAGACAATTGGCTTAAATTAACTAAACTTGGCCTTAGTGTGTTGGTAGAATTTGTTGGTGATGGTATTTTGGCTAGGGCATTACATTCCATTCATATTGGTCAAATGGTGTTGTGAATGCAGTTTTGTATTGATCTTTTTTTTTTTTAATTTATATTCACCAAAATCCTTATTTCATATCAAATTTTGAAAATACTTTGGCTTGTGATATCCTTTTAATTAAATCTTGTTTATTTGGTATAGGATACATAATCCATTTTAAGGCTTTGTTTAAAGGTTTATAGTTTATTACAAGTCTAGGTGCTCCTCTTTCAATTTTTGCTAGTTTCTGAATATAAAATGCAAAACATGACCATGGTGATTTGCTAGGCCTAATTAAATTTTTGTTTAATAATTCATTTATCTCTTTTTTACAATATTCTAATAGTTCTTGATTCATTTGTACTGGTCTAGCTTTGGTTGGGATTTTAATTTCTTCAAAACTATCTTCATATGATAAGGTAACCGAACATTTTTTCCTATTCAAGAATGCATTTGGTATTTCATAACATATTTGTTTTTCAATTTTTTGTTGAAATTCTTTTATTATTTTTTGAAAATTTTATTTTATTATATTTTCTTCTATTTTTTTATAAGTAATTTCTTCTTTCAAAAAATTAATTTGTGTTTCTTTGTTTTCTAGAATTTAACTACTTTGTAACATTCTAATATCTCTTTCTTTGACAGGGAATTGGAATCTAAATAAGATATTTTGACGTAATGATTTGTTATGTATTCCTTGGCTATCTACTGTAATAGGATATAACATTTGCAAAAATGGATTTCCTAAAATAATAAGGTTGTTAAGGTTTTTTATTAAAACAAAACTTGTCTTAAAACAAAGATTATCATTGCATACATGAGCATTTGAGAGTTTGTAATTTATTTGTAATTTTGAGGAATTGGCTATAGATAATCTTTCTTTTGTTTTTTCGAAGTAAGTGGTTGGTATCAATCCTTCTTATATAAAATTCATATTAGCTCCTAAATCCATAACAATAACTGTTTCTAATTTATGATTCTATATGTTTATCATAATATTTACATACTATTTTTGATAACTTATTTTGATATAGCATTTATATAAGTTTCTTCTTTTGGAGTAATATTTTTCTTCTTCTTTGAATTCTTTATTTTCAAAGTTTTTTTCTTCAATTTTGTTTCTTAGTTTTAATAATAAATTATTCTATTTTATTTCATGATTTTCTATTTTTATTTGTGAAAATTCTTTCTTAAGATTCTTAACTTTTTCTTGTAATTCATTAATAGTTAATTTTTGGGGTTTAGCTTTAAACATATTCATTATATTTTTAAATTCTATTTATTGTACATATTCTTTTGGTCTCTCTTCATCTGTTTCAATTAAGTTTTTTATTTGTTTCAAATATTCTTCTCTAATTTCATCATTTGTAATTTGTTGAGATAATTCTAAAAGTTTTCCACACTTAAGACATTTATATTTTTATTACAAAAAAATATTCTGCTTCTAGAGGACAACTGTATTCAATTTCTTCTTCTTCTTCTTCATTAGATTCTAAGAATGATGAATAATATTGATTATCATATTGGACTTGATTAATATCTTCTTCTGAGTGTTCCTCATTTTCTTCCAAATCTATTTGGTCTAGAATTTTTATTATTTCTATTTTTTATTGTTCTTCTAATTCTAATTTGTTTATCTTTCTCCTTGCCCAACAAGTATTGGCAAAATGTCCCATTTTTCACAATTTCTACATTTTATTTGTGATTTATCATTTTTAGGATTTTTATAATTTCTTTTGTAATTTGTCCTTGTAGCACCCCCTCTTAGGATAACACCTAAACTAAGGCACCACTCCAATTTAAACTTAAAATATGATTCATAATACACTTAATAGACCTATAAAAAACTTTTTCAAACTTAATTAACCAAAAGCAATGATAAAATTTTAAGCTATCAATCATAATAAAACACAATATACATATCATGATTCAACCCCTGAATACCCAACAAAATTGTACAAGCCTCAAATCCTAATTACAGTTTTGACATATCACAACATCTTTATTCCAAACTTAGCATTCGAGATATCTTAAACTTACACATAAGCACCTATTCAATTACATATTGTATCTCTTCTTCACCTAAGCTAAAGATCCACATTCGCTGCTTTATCCTGTTTGAGAAACATGAATAGTGTGGGGGTAAGTGCGGAGGACTTAGTGAGGCATATTCTTAATAAGAAATAACGGGGATCAGTCAGGGGAAAATTCACCCAACAAATCATCAATTTATATTCAAAACAAAAACATATCAAGAACAAGTAAGAACAATCAATAACAAGTCCAAGAACAAACAATATCAAATTCAAGACTTCTAATAGGTACTAACTCAGGGTTGAAATTATTGGCTCGAACAGCCTGGGATTATCTCAACCGATTCTGCTCGAGAGGTATAGAGCACCTCAATCGATCACAATCGAGAGGAAATATAGACGGCTCATCTGACACATACAACAGCCTAATGTAGACCAAGAAGCGACACCATCCTTATTGCTCCAAAAGCAAACAAAAATAATTAGAGTACGATCAAAACAGAACAAACCTGAATATAATATGCAGTCCAACAAATCGAAACAAACCTGTATATTGAAATCTCTTTATACCAATCAAACAAATACTCCCAAAGCATGATAGCTTGACAAACAATTGCTATGCCCATATGAATTGTATGGTGCATTACAAATACCTAAGTGAGCTGCTTAGCGTACCACTGATACCTATGCAGACCACTTAGCGTATCATGGACACCCAGGTGGACTGCAAGGCATGTCCCATGTATCCCAGCATTCCCCATAGGATTGGCACTCGACCCATGTGCAATTCTCCAAATGAGTACAACAAGTATAACATATACAAACTAGTAATTGGTTGTCGACAAGGCAATATAAAGACTAGCAAGTACGGATAAGCCAACTGGTCAAATAACAAGTATAAGTACACGAGTATACTAGCAAGGCATCTGATAACAAGTCCAAGACAGATAATAATCAAGACAAATACCAAGCATGACTGAAGGAGTTTTGGGTGCCAGAATAGATAGAAAACACAATCGATATCAGAAATAACCTTCACAGGGGTATTCAAATCAAGAAACAAATAATAGATAACAAATTAGATCTCAAACAATTTTGAGTACGTATAGAAATAGAAAACCCACACAGGGGTTCATCATAATTAAAAGATAGAGAGAAAAATGTCAGATTGGCAAACCCTCATAAGGTACAACAATTTCAGAGCAAGTTAAACAAAGTAATACCCATAGTGGGAGACCCTCACCTTCGTAGTCTCAGAAAACTGCAATCACCGTCAGTAGTCTACTGGCCGTTAGGTTCCAATTCCACGTCACCTAATCCACAAGAGTATATTTACAATTAAATCCATATTCAACCTTAGATCTTACTAATATACTTATCAATATTCCAAAACCACTAATTATTCTATTAACACAACACTTATAGAGCTTAGGCAGTGCTATCAATACAAATATGCTAACTAAGCCATTAATACATAAATAGTCATGAAATTCGCCTCAATTATTAAAAAAGTATAACTCGATTCCCATTTACATATCATCCTCATATCATTATCCCAACACATCAATAATAATCCAATTTCATAAATCATTGCTAAATAGCCTAATTATCTTAATTAATCATAACATTACATAATTCTCATCATCCTTATTAAATCCAAATTCGGCATCTAGCACAATATGACAAAGTTCATGATGCTTACATATATATCCTGCATGTCTCAGTTCTTGATCCCAAATCATAACTTTGGTCCAATTAACTAGTTTATATATCATAAGTAAGCCCAACGATTTACTCAGATTATATCAGGAATCAAATTATTCAATTAACTAGTATTTTATCTAATATTTCTCAATCAAAACCTTGAAACCACAAACCGAGAGCACCACTATGATTGTTAGAGTGAGGAGAAGAAACTATTCGGAAGTGGTCGGAACACCACCGTCGGAAAATGTAGCGTCACCACCAAATTTCTCCTTTCGAGCTCCTGAATCTAATGGCGTTATTAGTTTTGAGTTTCATGGCCTGTAGCACTTCCAATCATGCTCAACAATGTCCAAGTGGGTCTTCACTATCGAGCTCCAATCATCTTTTTTCCCCCATCGTTACTGTGTGAAACTCCCATGCAAGGTCACCATTGTGTTCTTCTTGCTCAGCTCTACCCAATTCTAGTCTTAGACTTGTGTTTGACCATCGGAAAGCTACAAACCCATCAACTACCGTGGAGCACCACCCTCAGTCTCCTCTTATGGTGGCTCACCGACCGATCTTTAGCCGTTCCTGGTGGTGCTGTTGTGTAACTGGAGTTGAGGGAAAGGTTTTGCTCCATTTAGTTTGGTGATAGATTGGCTGAAGAAAGCTCGCCTGTGATGGAGAGGAACACGGTTGGAGGAGGAAAAGAAAGAACAAAAGGAAAAAGGAAGATGAATAGTGAAGAAATGAAAATCTGCCAAGTTAAAATCAAATGTTTCCAAAATTACACATTGCCTCAAACCTTTACGTCAATCTTCAATTAAGTCCTCTAAAATTTCCACAAACTTTAATTCAACCCCAAACTAAGTGAATGCTTCACTTTGACCTATTTGACCAAGAACAATCACCATGCAGCCCCAAAACCTTCAAATTTAGTCCAAATTAATTTTCTGCAAATTGTAATTTAACCCCTAAATTTTCAAAATTTTTGCAATCAAATCCTTTTGATTATTTTTCAAGCCCAAAAATCTAATCAATTTACATCTTGAATTCTAAACCCTTATTTCTCAAAATACCAAATTTCAAGGGATTTACAGTCCTTATGGGTTTTTTCTGAAAATGTTTATTTTCTTGTCGCCTATGATTCTTTTTTCTGTTTCTTCTTTTATCATAATACTTCTTATGCATTTGTGGCGATTTAATTTTTTCAAATTCAAATTATTCACAAAATTATCCTAATTCTTCTCTAGAATTTATTTGTTATTTTTTTATTTTAATCTTAAATTATTACATAATTGTAATCCTACTATATTTATTTGGGTAATAATTTCTCCATAAGATAAATTGGCTAATTCATGACTTTCTGTATTCTTAATTTTATCTCTTACGTTTTTAGGAAATAATCTTGGTAATCGTGCAATAAATTTTTCTTTCCAATAATAAGAATGAGAATCTTCTAATTGGTATACTCTAGCAAAAAAGGTCTCTTTATACCATCTAAAATGTTGAAGTGATTTGCAAGATAGATTTTGTAATATTTAAGTATTTCTTTGTTCATACATATGTGAATCTCCTTTAAAATTTATTAATGTTGTATAGACTAAGACTTCAATAGCCTTTGGGATTGGTACATTATCTGTTGGATGTGTCATGGTTCCATTAGCATCTTGTTTATAACTTTTTAATATTATATCTTTGGTTGCATCATTTATAGTATCCCACCAGTTTTTTAAGATTTCATTAAATCCTAGAATTAAGTTTTTTGCAGCATTTTCTTCAGAGACTTTAGTTTTTTCTTCATATATGTTTGGAATTATAGTCATTTGTTTTAAAAGTGTAATGATTTGATATTCAGATAATCAATCTATTGTCCATTCATATATAGAATTCCTTGAGAATTATCTATAAATTTTGAACTTCTTCTATTTATAAGTCTGAATGGGTTGGTCTATAATAATAAGGTTTTGCAAGATTATCTGAAGTCCTATTAATATAAGGATTAATATTATTATTATCTTCTTCTTCTATTTCAGTCTCTTTGTCTTGTAATACATTAACATTTTCTACCTTTGTTTTTCCTTTACTTAGTAATTGTTTCTTTATTTCTTTAAGGACTTCTTCAGTATCTTGTCCTAATGATGGTTTATATTCAGGCATTTTAGATGGTATCTTTTTTATGTCTTTTTGGTTTACTTCTACTTTCATATTGTGATCTTTTGAATTTATTTCTACAGATCCATCAAAATTTTGTATAATATATTCTAAATCTTTATTTTCAATAGTTGGTTTGCCTGTTGTTCCTTCAAGCATTCCCTAGGTTTTTGGAAATATGATATATGTCCAATTAATTGTTTTTTGTATAGAAACATTGGATTTTGGATTATTAATTTCCCAAAATGTAGTTTGGCTTTTTGTAATTCTTCCATTTATAGCTTTAGTATTGAATCTAGAATTCATTACTTTGTAATCTATTCTATAAATAACTTCATATGCCATTGCTTCATTTCTTAAACTATAATTGTGAGTTTTAATATTTAGTGTTAATACTTCAAAAATATAGGGGTCTTGTAAAGCAACAATAAAATTCGGGAAGCAATTAAAATATATTGATCCATTTGTAAGATTGGTCTCAACTGCTCTTAGTAATGAATCTTCATATTTTAAATGTCTACAATCTCTTAACGTTGGAAAAACACTTGTATGTAATCCATTTCTTGTCAAAGGTTTGACAACAACTCGCACCATTTCTATATGTAAGAATTTGTACTTATTTCTAAGATGTTGTCCAATTTCTTTGGCATTAAATAATTGTATAGTTTGATTATTGCTAATAAGGGGAATAGCCTTTTCTACTAATTTTACATTAAAATCAAAAACTTTTGTATGCTAGATTTCTATATTTGGAATTTTTGGTGGTTTCCATTTGTCAGAATCTTTATTGTTCCTTTGAAAATTTTCTTCTATAATGATATTTGAATCATCTTTACTGGGTTCAAAACTGGATGTTATAAAGGCCATAAACACAAACCTAAATTCTTAAAATTAATTAATGTTTTCTCATAACCAACGATTTATACTAAAAGGGCACTATTCTTGGCCTAAATGCTACGTGACAAGATAGATCAACAATTAATTAACCTAAAAACTTAAATAGAGATATCAACTTGTGGTCCAACACAAGAAAAAACATAACGAATACAAGTTTTTAATAAGAATGGTTAAAGAAGTTTATTATCCTTGAACTTTTATAGAAGACCCCTCATTGAAGCAATTAAAAATGCCCACTTAAAGCATAAAAATATTATAATTAATTTATATAAATTATATAAAACATTTTTTTATTAAACTAGACTTATATGGGGAAAAAATTGTTGCAACATATATGTCTAGACCAATTATGAATGTTTATGGAGCAAGTACGCAATCAAGTGGGCAAAATACACAATTAATAGCTGAAATAAGGTATGAATTCATAAATTAAGTATTTCAAATAATGTAGTTTTGATTTTTTTTTTTTAGAAATTAAGTAAATTCATTAATTATAGGTCCCTACTAAAAAGAATACAAAGGTGATTCTACATTGATTTGAGGAAGGAAAACGTATCAGCTAAATGCCTAATTGATAATAGATTTTGGGAGCAAAAATTTGACTTCTTTTTTGAAAGAGAGTTTCCAGACATACAATATATACATGTTTGATACAAGTGGAATAGAAATGAAATCCACTACTCCCCTATGGTTTGCAGAGCATTGCTCAAGATTATGATTGAAAAAGAACAAAGTTTTTGGCTCAATGATTGGCTTTGAACTATTTCATATTTATGTATTGCTAATCAAAACATTCACATTTCCAATAAACTTAATATTTTGCTAGATGCTTTGCATGTTTGATGTATTTTAAAGACCAAATTTTTTATATTATCATTTCCTTCTACATGAAAGTAATTTTATAGTCATGTTATTTTTTTCTTATGTTTGAAGTATTACTAATAGATAGTTGTGTTCTACTATTTAATTGCTACTAGAAGACCTATTAAATAGGATGAAGTTAAATTTCCTGATAATTGGATTATGAAAAAGGCAGTCCTAGTCCAACCTGTAATTGATACTGAGGTTAATCAAATAATTCAAACTCCAGATGGAGATGTTTTTATTCAATTTAGATCTAATACTAATAATCTATTAAAATCTTCTAAATCTACCAGATCTTCATTTTCTTTTCTTGATCCATTAGATTATATTGTTGAGAGTCCAATTATGTCTCATGCTTCAACTTCTAGGATTAGTGAATTTACCATTGAAGTTAGGAAAGATAATACTCTTGATACTCGATTTGGCAAATTAAAAATTTTATTTTCTAATATTGTTCATGGTGTTCCTGTTGATAATAATAGTGATGATTCTTTGGAACCCACTGAGTCTGAAAGGAATTTTTCTATGAGAAATACTCGCATTTAATTAATTGTTTTAATGAATAAAAACAAAATGGATTTTATTCCTGGTTTTTATCATAGAAACTTAATAAAAATCGAGTTTAATAATGATCGTTGGAAAATGTTCCAAGATTGATTTTTTGAAAATTTTACTAAAGATCAACAAACTAATTTTCAAAATGAATTTCATAAATTCATTTCTAAAAAAGGATCAATTAGTTTATTTTGTTCCCTGGTTTATGGTTACTTATATTGAACCTTATCCTTTTGTTTTAGAAAGAACTTATATTTTTGAGAGTGGTCATAAACAAAAATCAATTTTCCCTCCTCAAGAAACTTTTTATGTTGAAGGAAATAATAATTTTTATTTTACGGCATTTCATAAAATGATGATTAGTGATCATATGCATGTTACTTCTAGGAAAATTAATATTATTGTTAAACAACAAAATTATAGTAATTTATATTTAAATGTCTTAGGTGAAAGTGTATTCACTATTGATTGAAAACTTTCTACTATTATGAATAATATTCATAAACTTAACAAATTTATGGGTGATTTGGAAGAAAAAATTAATAAAACTTTTATTTCTCCTTCACCACCTGATTCTATAGTTGTGCCTAGTATTCAACCTCCCCCTGAAATTGATAATTTTAGGTTAAGAGATATGTTTGACCTTGAAAAATTAATAACTAAAAAATTTGCTGAGTTTAGAATTTCTACTCTTAATAATAATTTAGATGATGAATCTTACCGACATGCTATTAATGAGGAAGTTAATAAACTTCAAAAATATGCTGATAGACCTACTATGTGAACTTATTATTATCCTCTCCCTTCTCCTCAAGATGTATTGCATAAGGAACAAGATTTAATTCTTAATAATTTCTATTCTAGTAAAGATATTTATGGGTGGAATCTTAATGGATTTACTGAGCAACATATTTATAATTTGGTGCATAGAATGTTGATGTATAGTACTATCAAAAAAATGATGGTAACTCTAATAAAACTGTTGACAAAATGATAATTGTTGGTTTTACTGATCAACTTAAAGGATGGTGGGATAACTATTTAACTCTTGCTAATAAAAAAGAGATTCTTAATACTATTAAACAAGAGCATAAGGGTACTAGTGTAGGTACTGAAAATGCTGTTTATACTCTAATTGTTACTATAATAAAATATTTTACTGGTAGGTAAACTAATAATTCTGAATATATTAGAACCTTGCTAAATGATTTAAAATGTCAAAGTCTTACCTCATTTAGATGGTATAGAGATACTTTTCTTTCTAGAGTTATGGAACTCCCTGAGTTTAATAGTACTAACTGGAAAGCAAAATTTGTTGACGGCTTGCCTTCATTATTTGCTGAAAGGGTTAGAAAGACTCTTAGATAGAATGATGTCAACATTGATTATGATAAATTTACTTATGGTAAGTTAATAGAAACTTGCATCTAGGAAGGTTTAAATTAAAATTAAATTAACAGATTAAACATCATAATATAACTGAATGAAAACAATTAGGTCAGTTTTGTAGTCAATTAGGTATGGATAATCCTAAGCCACTTGATAATAATAAAACCCAAATTAATAAAGATGTTTCTTATAAAAAGAAAAAATATAGAAAAAAATCTCACAAAAATGAGAGAGAGAAAAAGAGAGAGAAGAAAAAATCTAATAAAAAACTTTATAAAAGGTTTTAAAAATGTGGTGCATGTTATAAGTGTGGCAAGGTTGGTCATTATGCTGATAAATGCAAAATGGGATTTAAGATTAATAGTCTTAACATTGATGATAATATTAAAGATGTGCTTTATAAACTTATGCTTGAGTCTTCTAATAGTGAAGAAAATGCTTCTTCTTCTTCCGATATTGGTTCATTAAATGAATGTTTTAATAATAGTTCTAAGTCTGAATGTGAACCTTGTAAAATAGGTAAGTCTTGTATTAATAGTAATACTAATAGTGATAAATCTAATAGTGATGATTTGTATAAACTTATGTCGCAATTCCAATCTAATGAACTTAACGTTATTGATAATAATAATAATAATACTCTTGAATTTCTTAAATTAATTATAGATCCAATCTTAAGATCTAAAATTATAGATCAAATTGAAAATATTCCTTCTTCTAAAACTGAAGAATTTGTTTGTAACACTTCTAATAATAAGGATAATGAACCTTATTCAATGGCCGAAGTTTACAAAATTTTAGATAATAGGAATAAAAAGAGTAGTCCTACTTCTGTTGATGATTTAAAACAGGAAGTTAATAATTTAAAAAATGAAATTATAGAAATTAAAAGAAATAATATATTTCTTGAAGAAAGAATGAGAAAATTAGAAATTTCTCAAGGAAAATAGGTAATACCTAGGATAGATAACTTGTTTGATAATTTTCCTGATATTTCTAATAATTTACAAAGTGCTAATTTTCTCTCTAAATTAGAAATGGTTACTTCACAAAAATGGTTAGTCCAAATTAATCTTTTGATAGATAACAAATTTTCAAAAGAGTTAATTGCTTTGATTGATAGTGGTGCTAACCTTAACTGTATTCAAGAAGATTTTATACCTACTAGATATTTTGAAAAAACTTCTCATGTTTTGCGTTTTGCCAATGGTAAAAAACTTGATATTAGTTTTAAATTATCAAAAGCCTTTGATTGCAAGAATAAAACTTGTATTCCTTTAAGCTTTTTAGTAGTAAAAAATATTTCCAATCAAATTATTCTTGGAACTCCTTTTTTAAAGAAAATATTCCCTTTAAAATTGGTTGATCAAAAGGGTTTTATAGGAATTTTTTAGGGTAAAAATTTACATTTTCAGTTTATAACTGAACCTTTTTCTAGAATCCTTAATAAAATTGAAGACTTAATAAAAGCTAAGACTAATCATGTTAATTCTTTAAAACAGGAAATCATCAGTCTTAATATTGATGAACAATTGATTAATCTTACACTTAAAGAAAAAATTTCTTTTCTTGTAAACCAATTTTCTTTGTCTGTGTGTAATATACACCCTAATACTTTTTAGAATAGGGAAAAGCACATTGTTGATCTTTCCTATGAAGATAGTTTTGATGGGAGTATCCCTACAAAGGCTAGGCCCTGCCAGATGCATTCTGAATATTTGGTTTACTACAAAAAAGAAATTGAATCCTTATCGCAGAAGGGTCTTATAAGACCTACCAAGTCTCCTTGGTCCTGCTCTACTTTCTATGTTAATAAACATAATGAGCAAGAATGTGGTACTCTTAGATTAGTTATTAATTATAAACCTCTTAATAAAGTCTTAAAATGGATTAAATATCACATTCCTAATAAAAAAAATTTGCTTGATAGGTTATTTAAAGCTAATATATTTTCAAAATTTGACTTAAAATCTAGTTATTAGCAAATTCATATTGCTGATAAAGATAAATTTAAAACTATTTTCAATGTTCCTTTTGGGAAATATGAATGGAATATTATGTCTTGTGGTTTGAAGAATGCCCCTTCAGAATTTCAAAAAATTATGAATAATGTTTTTAATCCTTATAATAATTTTATCATTGTATATTTTGATGATATTTTGGTCTTCTCTAAAAGTATGGAAAATCATTTCAAGCATCTCAATATTTTTAGACAAGTTATTATTAATAATGGTCTTGTCATTTCAAGATCAAAAATGATTTTATTTCAAACTAAAATTAAATTTTTAGGTCATTTTATTAAAAAAGAAAAAATAATTCCTATTAATAGAAATATTGAATTTGCTGCAAAATTTTCTAATAAAATAACTGATAAAACTCAGTTGCAAAGGTTTTTAGGGAGTCTTAATTTTATTTCTCCTTATTATAAGAATCTTGCTGATGATACTGCCATTTTATATGATAGACTAAAAAAGAATCCAAAGCCATGGAGTGATAGTCATACCTATGCAATTATTAAAATAAAAGATAAAGTTAAACAGTTACCTTGTTTAATGCTTTCAAATCCGAATTGGGAAAAGATTATAGAAACTGATGCATTTGATATTG
>JACGDI010005577.1:228698-241689 GCA_014898725.1 Jacaranda copaia
ATGATTCCTCATAATCGAGGAAGAGGTTCCAATCCCTTCTCTAATAGAGGAGGATGAGGTTCAAATTTTTTTGCTATTCCAAGGTCATTAATAAAACATGGCAAACAGAAGCTTATAGCTTCAAATATTTCACAAACATCATATGCTTCTCAAACCTCTAACCTAGATCCTGTCCAATCCGGCCCTTTGTTTGTAGAATTTTTGTAATTTAAACAATTTAAAGAAAGTTCTAATAGGGCTTCTAATTCCAGCGAAACAACCCCTTTGAAGCCTGAAGGATCTAATAGACCTTCTAATTCTTCTTTGTTGATATAGCCACAAATACTGCTACCCTCGTTGATGAGGATTCCCTCACAACATTTGAACAAAAAGACCACAAAGATATAATAATGATACTTGAACACAGTGATCTTAAATGAAAAAATGATCCTTGGATAATAATCCAGCATTATCTTGATTCAACATCAAATACTGTAGGTTCTTATAAACCTCAATCATATTTCGAAAATATTCTTATCACTACAAGCCCTTGTGAGATTAATCATTTTTTTCCTAGCTCACAAGATAAGTTTGTGTTTAATTTCTCTAAAATTATAATTAAGAAAATTATTTCAATCGAGGAGTGGGGAATATCCTCACTAAAGCAAAAAATAATTTTTTGTTAAGGATAATAAAGTTACTTATAAATTTAATTTTTGGGATTATACCCAAGCTTTTTGAAATATATATTTATATGAAAATCCAAGAAGAAAGCATACTTGGTTTGTAAAAATTTGTCCTAAGGTTTATAAATCTCAAATCCCAAATTAGTTCCTAGATTGGTGGAAATCTTATGGTCCTACTCATAATATTCTCCCGGAGCAATTCTGTCATGCTTTTGATCAATGGGTCAAATTTCTCCTAGACTCCAGGAGGCCGAAGTCAAGAATCAAATGGTTCTCGATAAGGCTGCTGTGTTCTTTTTTATGGGGTTCTCGACTTTACTAAGAAGTAAGAAGAAAAAGCCCAGCAAGGTAGCTTTAGTTTAGAAAGGGAAAGAACGCGTGACGTTTGGGAAGCATGGGCAACCCTTCGTGCATGAAATAGCAATTCCCCAAGAAAGAGAAAAGGGGGCTGATTTGAAAATGGATTCCAGAGTTCAGTTATATCGAAGATAATATCCCATGTTTGTTTTGGACTTTTTATATAAAGTGGTGGAACAAAATGCTGCAGATTGATAAGGCCACTGGAAAAATTGAAGGCCAAGAGACCTTGGAGAATATTATCAAGGTGACAAAAGTTAATATGAAAAATATTGAAAAAGATAAAAAGAAGGAAGCAACTTCAATTTTGGGAAAGCTTCTAAAAAAATCAAGATGGGAAAAGGAAAATTGTCCAAAGTAGATCTTCTTAAAGAAGTGCTTGAAATGGTGCAAGAGGAGATTAAAGATCAATTTATTGATATTGAGGAAGATGAGTCCTCCAGTTGTTCAGGTGATATAGTGTCAATAGCGACTTCGTCAAAATAAAAAACGAACGAAAATCAATTTGGATGCTTAGCTAGAGAATCTCATAACCCTGACGATGATATACCATCATATTCTGAAAAAGCTTTGGATGCAATTCTTGAATCTCTCAGGAAAGAGAATCAATCATAATATGACGTTTGCAATAACATCAGATTACAATGTGAGTGGTGAAGCCGCTGTAATCCCAATAATGTTATAATAAGACATAAACAGTTATCTGAATAATTTAGATAATGTTTACTTTTTGCTTTTGTTTTTAGTATTTCGGATTTAAAAATTTTGAAATCCGCATAGTATTTTACTTTTTACCATTTGGACTTTAGAATTATATTTAGAAATCTGTAATAGTTTCTTTTATTTTCTATTTAAGGGCTCACAATTGTATATAATTTAGAGCCAGAATTTAGAGTTAGATTATTTAAGTTTTCATATTTTCTTTGTACTGATTACATCCTTTGTAATTTTCATTTTTGTAAATTAATAAATCATTGGAGAGGATTAAAGCTTACACTCCTTGGTGTCTTGGTCTCTCTAAGGTTAGTATTTTATTTTTACTTTTATTTTTGTATATTCTTGGCCTAAGGAATTCTGTATCAAACAATCATGAGTTAAATACTTCCTATATTATTATGGTCATAATTGAACAGGCTTGTGTTGAAGGTTTTAGATTTGTTCAATGAGTTATCCGATCAAGTTCTGAGATTTAACGGCATTCCATTCCATGTATGTCTGATTCTGGGTTATACCCCTTGTTTGCCCTTGTTAGTTGGATTGGCATTTGTGAGCGTTTGGGTATTGAATTAGATTTATATGATGGGTTGGTTAAATTTAGGTAAATGATATTCTAAGCTCTGATTATAGGTTGGGTATCATGAACTCGTTTTGAAATCTAATAATTTTTCATAAGATTTTGTCCCCCTATGGTATCATTATTACTATTACTATTACTATTATTATTATTATTATTATTATTATTATTATTATTAGTGATGGGTATGTGGAGTGTTATGTGTGGGGCGGGGGTGCGGCAAGGGGCAGGGAGGGTGGCAGGCAAGTGGCAGGGGGTAGGGCAGAGTAGATAGGGGTGTGAGAGAATGTGAAATTAAAGTGTGACTTGATAAATATTGAAAAAGACAAAGAATTTTTATGATATTTTACTATAATAAAAATAAAAAAAATGAATTGAAATATTTGAAAATATTCTCCTCAAATAAATTTACTTTGAGAGAACATATCGAAACAAAGTGTTTATTTTATTTAATATCATATTAAGAGAAAATAAGAAAAAATAATATACTACGGCATCACTCGGTGCCCAATATTTTCTTATATTTTATTAGCCAGCATCGCTTTCTCTGTCAATGCCCAAAATAGACACCCACAATAAAAACCCTAGTATTCGCCTTCCCTCTCATCTCTCTCATCGCAAACTTTCAAAATCGAACGAATGTCGACGGCGGAAGAAGGTGGAGCTCCCGCTAACACCACCTCCTCTTCCTATGGTGGTGGAGGAGCGGGGGGGAAGTTCCGGAAGAAACTCTTTCGCCGACAGCAGACCCCTTACGATCGTCCCCCGACCGCTCTCCGAGGAAACAATAATAATACTAGCAGCTGGTTGACGAAGCTGGTGGTAGACCCCGCCTCTAAACTCATCTCCTACGGTGCGGACCGTTTCTTTGCCTCCGTCTTTCCCAAACGCCTCCCGCCGCCTCCGCCGCCGCCGCCTCCTCCTTCCCAGCCGCCAGGTTATATTTTGTTTCTCAATTTGTTAATTTTTACTTTTGGTTTCGTTGGGTAGGGCTTCTTCAATTTTATGTTTAAACTTTAGTTACATTTTTAGGTTTTTGTGTTGTTGCTCAATTTGTTCAAAAAATTTGATTTTTGAACTGGATTCTGGTTTGATAGGGGTAGTTGGTGGATCGGACAGGGTATTTCAGAAAAAAAAAAAGATTTTATTTCGTTGATGAATTTGACATTTTTTTTTCTGTAATAAGGTAGTTGGTTAATTGGACAGGATTATGGATATTTCACAAAAACAATTTTATTTCCTTGACAAATTTAGGCTTTGATTTCCGTATTAAGTTCAATATCTTATGTGTCAACTCTCAGTATCTTGTGTGCTCAAGACTGGGTTTTGTTATTGGTCTGACTAATTTGAAATAATTGACAATGTCAATGCTAGACCTGCACTTGATTTCTACTTGTGCATTTATTGCTTTTCTATTAACTGGCACATGCAGTCTTAAATGTTGTTCTGAAGCATAAACATGGACTTGCGTTTCTAAGAGAGGGGTTAACATCTTTGTGTTTGTGGTCATTTTAGACTCAATTGCATTTTTTACTCGACGTTATTAGGCTACTAATATTTATTGTAGTTGCCATCATGTATGTCTTGCCATAGTAGCATTTGTTAGCATGAGGACTGGGTGCTTTGGAGGGACAGAACATTTCACAATTGCCTGTTTATATGATGCATTTGACTTACTCTCTGGGGTATTTGATGACATGTATTTTCTGATGTGTACAGAGGTAAATGCTGATGTGAGTGACAGGGTTCAAGGGGCAGTTCTTAGTGTAAGTTTCATTATATGTGTTTCACTGGTTCTCAGAATCTGTGGATGTGCTTTTTTTATTTCCATTCTTCAGAGTTGATATGTTGTTTGGAACTGTTGTATTGCAGTATGTGGGTGAGCTTTGTGTTATATTGGTGTGAATACCTTTTCATGAGCAGACCCTATTGTTAATTTATTTATATAAATTGACCAAGTTTGAAGAAGATTGAGCCATTGAGGGCATGAATTTGAAGGGGGGTCATTTCCTACTGGTTTTTACATCATTATTGGTTTGTTTAGAATTTTTCCCCTTACCACAAGGGCGGGATAATACCTACTAGAGTAGAAGGAAATAGTAACATGCACATAGATATATTTTCTTGGAGTTCAGTTTATGTGAATCTGCTGGCTCGATGGAGTTATCCAGAAAATATGCCCCTAGAGATATGTAATGTGTTTTTCTCCCGTGGCTTCTTTTTAGGTGTTTGTTTTATTTTTTGACGTTGAGAGGTTGAATGCATATCAGGAAACTTCTGGCATGCTGGAAGCTATTTTCTGTTCTATGTCATGTTGTCTCCTCTTCCATGTATTTTCAAGATGCATTATAGATTTCCTCATCTATCTGTATAACATTTGACGTCAATAATCTTATTTTATATCTTCTTACAGTAGCCTAGTCTGGATTTGTTAGGCTATGCCTGTTTGGGGGATATCTCATTAAAATTAGATTTGTTGAGGAGGTACTAGCGAATATGGATGGTTAAGTATTGTAGGTATGAGGAGACTGTGGCAAAGTCTTTTTCTCTTTCCTCCTCTTTTCCATTTCATTGGGGTTGGGGTGAGGCTAGGTGGTTGAATGGTGTTCAATCACTTAATGACATACTTGATTGGTTGTGCAGTACCTCATTCTAAATGTGATTTTATTTGACAAGAATCCTGCTGCTATTGCTGTCATATCTTGTATTTCATTGTGACATTACACTGCATTTGGAGAGGCCATCGTGGGACCATGTTAAGGTTTTGGGCTATTTAGAGTTTGGTAGTATCTATCAACATTTCACATTTTAGCCTAGTGAATGTGAGACACAATAGAATGAATTACCATGGGTTTATCCTTATCTGAATTATGTTGCATGAAAGTTAGATGTCTCAGGTAAGTTTCTTTCTGTAAACACAATAACAGAAGTTGAGTTTCTACGTCAATAGAATGTATTATACTGACTGAAATATTGATTGGGGGAAATATCATCATATAAAATGGTCTAGCATAAATGGATTGCTTGTCCACATCCTAGTATATGCTGCAAATGGAGGGAGTAAGATTTACTTTACATGTTACTTACCTTTTGCCTTGAAGAAGATGAATTCTGGATTAGCCTTTGGGATGTGTCCAGTCTTTCATGAATAGTTGCAGGAGGCAGTTTGGGGCAGGACGGCTGAACATCCTCCTTTTTCTGTTTCTTTTTCTTTCTTGTTTTGGGGAGGGTGGGTGGGGGGTTTGGGGGATGGGTGCTCTTGTGGTGGTGGTGATAAGAGGGACCCAGATTTATAAGGGCACATTCGCATTAGCAGATGATAATGCTGTTAGAAAATGGGATTGATATTATAAAGGATACACTACAGTTTCTTATCTTGCAGACAGAAGTATATCAAAATCCAATATGTGAGATAACCGTACAATGGAAAACTCTTTCAAAGCTAGCATATTCCTTTTGGTGTTTCTTGTTCTCCCTACTTCTAGAATCCCAAAACTCTGCTTGTGTTGAATATGCTATATCATTTAGAAGAATTTTCAGTCCACAAGTTTTGAGTTTATTTCACCTTCATGTATTGATATTCATTGTCTGATTGTGTTTGGGCTAATTTTATTTAATGGAAATGAAGATATAATTCATGAGTTAGTGCTAGATGTATCCTTCCTTTAGAGGTGCGGATGAAGTAGAATGGCAGGCTTCTGTTTAGCTTGCTGGCTTACGTGGATCACTCCTTCTATCCTTATCAATGGAGTGCAGTGTAGCCTAAATTATATGAGTTGGCTGTCTTAGCAAACTGGCTTCTAGTCGATGAAGCATTGGAAGTTTGAGCTCTAATGGATGTAGTTCTGCTAGAAGTCTAGGTTGATGATGTTCCACAGCTTATATGCTTTTCAATTGGACACTCAGAAAATAATCAGTCAAAAATCTCTCAAAAGATGATCATGCATATAATGCCTTGTGAAAGCAATTCTTGCCAGAGCTCTGGGGTGGGCTTTTATGTAAGGTGTGTGCAAAGCATGCACTGGATCAGTAGCTGGTACTTTTACTTATCAATATAGCTGTATATGCCATTTGCAATGCATATTTTTAGTACCATTGTTTACCTTTTATTCATGAAACTGCATGTTGTTGCCCTTAAATTGGCAAGTGTGTATTTAGCTGTTTGCTTTTTTAATGTTTGAAGAGTCAGGATGGTGCACAAGAGCCCACAGGTGGTGATTGCAACCAACCAATAAATAGTTCTACCAGCAATGAGATCTCTGAGCTTGAGCAATTGTTGAAGCAAAAGACCTTCACCAGGTACGGTTTAAAAGCATCTTGAGACAGGTGAATGTAAGTCTAAATCGACTATGACTTGAACTATCTGAACTATCCAAAAGCTTTCTGTTTTAGAGTAGTTGAGTGTCAATTTTTGTGGTATAATCTGCCACGCTGCTTATTTTGCATCCACCCATAATCATGGTTTATTTTCTGGTTCAAGGCAGTTCGTCTGTTTTTCCATTTTGTTCTTTCTTTTTCATGCATATGTATTATTTTACTCATTATCCTTAATTTGCGAGCAATTCTTTTGCTTATTCAGCGAATTCTGTACTGTTCATTTAATTTTCCAGTCTTAAGCCTCTTACCATTTGTTTTAAATTTTAGCTGTTGTTTTGCATTAATGTCATTGACCAATCTTTTGTTGGTGCATTAGCATGAAACACTTTTATTTATTGATGCCATATTTCCTGTTTCTTGAAATGTACTCTGCTGTACAAGATTGTTGATGCATGCTAATAATTGATTATTACAATTTATTAATTCAGGGAATCAACTTAACGTGCAGAATGTATAATTAATCTTATAGAATGAATTCCTTCTTGTCTGTGGTAATGTGATTCTAGGTGTCCAGTTTGATCAAATATTGTGTGTTCTTGAGTGCTTAAGTTCTCTTTTTCTTGGTTCTAGTTTGCATTTCTTTCTAAGTTGATTTATTGTAAGGAACCTTCCTCTGTGCAGGTCTGAAATTGTCCATCTGACAGAACTACTGGAATCAAGGGCTGTGGAAGTGTCTCTTGGGGATGATGGCCAAAAAAATGAAGAAACTGCTTCAGACATTGGAAGGCATCAACAATTTGCAAGTGGTCCCTTGGAAGAAAACAGAAATGTTGGGATTAGGTCTTCTGCTGTTGTGTCAAGTCCTATATTCAATCCAAAAGTAAGATCCATGTGTTGCATATGTGCATTCACACAAAAATTCTTTCTCATAATGGGTGTTGCTAATCAATTGTTGTTTTCTATTACCTACATATTTTCAAGAGCAGAATGAGCTTAACACTACTGATAAAAATGTCTCCAGGTCCTTGAGGATGATATTGCTTCTCCTGCTGAACTTGCAAAAGCTTACATGGGAAGCAGGCCTTCAAAAGTTTCACTGTCAGGACTTGGAATGCATAGGCAAGTTGGAAGGGAAGATGCAGGGTTGCTTAATAACACACCATTTGCCCCAAAGTCACCCATGACATCATTGACTAAGAAGACTTCTGTTGGTCTGGCTGCCCCAGAATATGGTTTTTCAACCCCAAGATCTCGAGGCAGATCAGCTATATACAACATGGCTCGTACCCCATATTCCAGAGTTCACCCGACTTCCATTTTCAAGGTTCATTTATGTTATTTATACCAGCAAAATGGATTCATATCTTTAGGACGGATGTTTTTACTTTTCTAAATTCCTTTTTTCTTCATATTTTGGTTAATTTCAGGGAAATGTAATTAATAGTAATCGTTATGCTGAATCATCACTGCCCTCGTCATCCCCCTCTCTAGTGGGGAATGATGAAAAACATGATTCCCAGGCAAGTATATGTGGATCTGTAAATTGGACTTCTAAGATTAGATCTTTTTATATGTTATCTTCAGCTGTTTTAATATTTACCTGTTTTGTATTTCAGACTTTAAAGCGCAGGAGTTCAGTCTTAAATGATGAAGTTGGCTCTTTTGGTCCCATAAGAAGGATAAGACAGAAACATAATCTATTAGCTCCTAGAATTCATCGTACTGCTCATGGTATGGAAATTGGTTCTCATGGAAAGCAGAAGCTTCAACTGATTGGTGAACCAAGCCACAGGGCCTTGAGAACTGTTGGAGAAAGTGAGAATGAAAGTGTCCCAAGTACCAGTTACACTCATGTGCCTTCGAAGTCCAGTGAGGTGGCTGCCAGAATATTGCAGCACCTTGAAAAGTTGAGCCCAAAGGAAAAATCATCCGATTCCAAGTTAGTTGCTGTGCAGGAGAAATCACCTTTGAAATTGAAACCAAGTTTGCTTTCAGGACATGCTCTCAGGAGCATGGAGGATGCAGGTTCATTTAAGTTGCTTCTAGATGCCCCAGGTGATCATAAGTTGAGAGATAGGACCAATGTCGCTTTACCTGATGCTCGGGGTTCTTCATCCCCAAAGCAAGGGAAAGTAGAAGAAAATGGTCCTAAAGAATCTCTTGTTCCTTCTGACACGTGGAATGCTGTAACGAATAATGATTCTGTAGTGTCCTTGAAAGCTTTTACTCCCAGTGCCAGAGCTACGGATTCTGTTGTAGAAAATGGTGCATCTCAACCTTCTCAAAAGAAGAAAGCTTTTAGGATGAGTGCACAGGAGGTAAAGTCTTGTTTTTCTTTCAGTTGTGTAGGTAACTATGTTCTAGTATGGCCCTCATGTATTCTATATTTATTATCTTTTGGTTAGAATTTTGAAATCAGAGTAATTGATGTTATTGCCCTAAATTTGTTAAGGTCTGTATATTTGGGCTTTATGTCTAGCTGGTAAGAGTTGATTCTGTATGTCTGCTATGTCATCTGAGTGCATATCCACCTACCTTAAGTTAAAATCTATCCCTTACAAACTTATGAAACAAAAACTAAGTGGCGGCAGTTTGCCCATTCTCTTATATACTTATATAAAACTTGCAAATCTGTTTCATTATTGGGCTTTGGTTGTATTTTTACTGGGTTTCTTGGAGCAGGATGATGATGTACAAAATAATGGGCTTGCATCTAGGCTATTCTCCGAAAAGAAAGGACCAAAGGAGGCCTTTCTAATGGACAGGAAGCTTGCACTTGCCGAAGAACCCAAACTGGTGAAGACCGCAACTCAGCCAGAAGATATGCCACCTTTGGGTTTTACCGCTAGGAAAACAAGTGAACTAGGTAGTTTTGCTGCTAACATGTTTGGAAAAGGAAGTACTGTCAATGCGTTCCCAGCAGCAGAAGAAACAACAGCAGCTTCTCAACCTGCAGTTCTTCCTCTGTCGGTTGCTGCACTTGACAAAACTAAGGAAGTAAATAATGCTCCTCCCTTGTTCAGCTTTAGCTCTAAAGTTTCTTATGAGTTTCCTTCCTTGCCTTCCGAATCTAGTAAAAAGGGAGAATCTAAATCGGAAAGCTCCAGCAGGTTAGTCATTTTAAGCCAATTATTTAGCTGGGAAATGTTTTTAATTTTGAGCAGTTCAGTATTTTTTATTCCTGCCTGGTGTGACCTGGTTTAATGTTGCGGGATTTGAATGTGCTTCACTTTCTGGAAATACTATTCTTTATATTCCTGCCCTGTTTTTTCCCTATTTAGATCTTTTCAACTTTTGGACTTTGATCATAAGAACTGGGACAAGACTTTTTTGAGATCTCTGACCTCTTTTGAGGATCCAAAATATCTTCTGCTCTTCTTTTTCGCTCCTCATTCACGCTTGCAAATGGATGTCCTTCGTGAGAAGTAAATCTCTACTTCTTCAGTTCTCTAACTACACTTAAGATCCAAAGTGCTTTAGAAAGCTCTACAATCGTATGAAACCATATTCAGTAAGTGCTAACTTCACCTGGGAAAAAAATTTGGGCGTGTTAGAAACATAACTTAGAGTTCTTCGATTAAGAGAAATGTGATCTTTATGTTCCACATTAAGTATTGTGTTTTCCAGATTATCATCATTTTGAATTTTTGACTGCATGTGCAGCTTGGTCGATTTTTCTGCATCAACTTGCACTCAAGTGAAAACTATTGAGTTAGACAAAGATTCTCATTTGTACACTCCAAAGGCTGGAGATTTAAATGGAAAATCTGATATTGTTCCTTCTGCGGCATCAAATGGTCCACTTTTTTCAAATCCTCCTCCTATGTCGTTTACTACAGCTTTTTCTGGTGATACAAAACAGATATCTACTAGTGCTCCTCTCCTGTTTACCTCTTCAACCAGCATTGCAGACTTTGTCCCAACTAGCACCAGCACCTCAGCCACCTCCAGTGGCAGCATTTTTGAATTGGCTGGGAAGCCTTCAAGTTTACCTGAACCCATTTACAAATTTGGTTCCTCGACAGATCTATCCACTGCAGTTTCAGCAGCATCAACTAGTAAAGTTTCTGAAGTACCAGATCTGAGAACCAAAGGTGAGATAGATCCAAGTTCTGGCTGCTCAAGTAGCTCACATTCCACTATTGCAGCATTTCCAGCAGCAAGCTCTGGGGGTAGCAGTTTTGGGCTTGGTGGTTTGCTCTTTGCTAGCGCGAAAAGATCTCCAGCTGGTGCTGGAACTGTTCTGCAAGGCACATCTATTCAGTCGGTTTCAACTGCATCATTACCATCATTTAATGTGAATGGTAGCACCTCTTTTGGTTCCTCATTGTCCAATTCTCAAGTGTTTAATCCAAACAAGACTTTTGGTTGTAGTTCTTTGGCTTCCTCATCAGATTGCAGTGCAGTTGTCCCTGCTAGTGGACCAACATCAAGTGTATTCAAATTTGGTGTGAGTTCTACTGCTGTTCCAGAAGGAACTGCAGTTACCTCCAGTAGTGGTGCTACTTCTGGCATATTTAGTTTTGGTCTCAGTTCTTCCTCTTCTACAGCCAATGTAGTTGGATCAAGCAGTGGTGTCACTACCCCGATATTCAGTTTTGGTGACAGTTCAGTTTCAGTTTCTGCTTCAGTAAATAATACTGCTAGCTCTTTCAGCAGCGGCACTTCAGGTATATTTAATTTGGGTGGGAGTTCTTCAGCTTCCTCCTTGACAATCAACTCAGTTAGCTCCACTACTGCTCCTTCTAATGCCTTTGCTTCCAGTTGGCAAAGTCCAAAGTCTTCTATTTTTGGTTCCCCAATTGCTTCTACGTGCCCATCTACTGGATTCTCCTTTGGTGCATCATCCACATCTTCCGCTCCTACAAATGCTGCGCCCATGGTTTTTAATTCATCGACTGGTTCTGCCTCATCAAGCCCCATTTTTTCATTTAATACAGCCCCTGCTTCAGCCTTATCTTCACCATCTTTGTCCACTGCCCAGCCTGTATTTGGCAATCCTCCCATCGCCAGTTTTGCAGCCTCTCCAGGGAATAATGATCAGATGAATGCAGAAGACAGCATGGCTGAGGATCCGGTGCAGTCATCTGCACCTTCTGTTCTGGTATTTGGCCAACCATCTGTCTCCCCATCTCCGCTTGGCTTCACATTTGGATCAACAACAGTTCCACCACCAGCCAATCCCTTCATGTTTGGTAGCCAACAAAATCAAGTTGCTCCACAGAGCCCGTCTCCATTTCAGGCATCAGGCAGTCTAGAATTCAATGCTGGCGGCAGCTTCTCATTGGGCAGTGGTGGCGGCGTTGACAAGTCAGGTCGAAAGATAGTGAAGATCAATAGAAGCAAGAACCGAAAGAAGTGAAGTTACTGAGTGAAGATCCTTTGTTAAGAGCTCATGGCTGGATCTCTCTTTCATGACCAAACGTCGGTAATACAGATGGATCAATTGCTTTTAATTCAGAAGGCAGTCTTTCTATATTCTGCTTTTTATTAATTTTTTTTCTGTCCTTTTTCTATTCTATTATTTAGCAAAATTTTGAAAGGAAGATAGTGTCTCAATTTTGAACAGTTCTGTGTTGATCTGAAGAACGGTTGCTGCATTGTATGAGTAGTTCACGTCATAAGCCTTGTAACTGCGTAATTGACTCTGGTTTTTGTATTTCTGTGTGTAACATAATGGAAAAGTTAACGAGTAGTCTCAAATAGATCTCCCAAATTCCATGCTACATTGTGAAGGTGGGTTCTGTCCAACGTTTTCAGATGATATTTTGCTATGTGTTATTAGTGTTTAGGAGATCATTTACCATGCATTTTCTGCATGGATTGGAACAGGAAATGGAAACAATTAATATTTCTCATTATCTTAATGTATAAGATGTCGTTTTCCCTTACTGAGGAAATGAAAGTAGTTGAGAATTATTCTTCATTGATGTAAAGGATGTAGGTTTTACGCAAGAATCTTCTGCATTGATGAAACAATTCATTGGACTTTTACTACAACTCTTTCTAAGTGCAAGCATAGCTGCTTTCCCCGCCAATTGCAAGTGGTGCCTTGAAACTAACAGTTGGTAAGGTTCTCAGCTGTACCCATTTGGGCGTCCAATGAATTTCAGAGAGTGGGCCAAGCCTTAAGTTTACTATCGAATGTAAGGAGGATGCATTTGATGTTTTGTAAACTGCGAGTCAGGAAAAATATTATTATTTCAGTAAATAGCAGTGGCAAATATGAAGTACGGCAGCGCGTTGCATATCTACCACTTCTTACCACTCGAATAATAATAATAATAATAATAATAATGATAATAATAAGGGTTAATTACCTAAATTCTTTTGAAGTTTGGCTCATTTAAAAATAAAA
>JACGDI010005577.1:246257-279046 GCA_014898725.1 Jacaranda copaia
AAAAAAAAAAATGCTCATAATTTTATCTACATTTGCTATTTCCACTTTCCCAGCAGTGGAATTAGAATTTACTTATGTGGTACCAATTAGTTTCTTGTGGCTGCGAATCTCCTTTCAACTACTTCTAAGTGTGACTATCATCTCTCTATGTAGTCCTTGTATTAGTGTATTATTAGGGGGATTGAGTATGTGGTCCGAACACAAAAGGCGTATTTTTGTGCATCTTTTATTATGTATATTGCAGTGGAGGTAACTGTAAAGTGTTTCCAGTTTATTCAATAATTGATTGGCAGGTCTGCAAATTGTATAATATGTACCACAGCATTAGCTAGCTTATCATACCAAGTTTCCTGCTTATCACACAAATAGATGTTTATTCAGTGTACACTTTCTCCAGGGAATAGTCACTTGGGATACCACATCTCCATGAAATATTTAGGATTAGTCTAAGCTGTGTATACAGTATAAACATTTCTGCGTTTTGTGTTTTGCTGGCAGTGAAAAATAGATAACTAACGTTTGAATGCAAAAAATCTATAACTTTTGTGTAAGACAGTAAAGCATTATGTGGTATTGGGTTTCATTATTTGTGCTATTTGTTTGTTACATGTCGTTGGGATTTTTTTTTTCCTATCAGCTTTTAGCATCTATAGCTGTAATTTCTTACTCAAGATAAGTAACCTTTCTGGTGATTTGTGGAATATGTATGGTAATGCAGTTATGCTTGGGTTCCGTGGATTACTTATTGTATCTACTTTTATTTTACAGAAAATTAGCCCGCCTTCTCCATACACAGTTGTAAAGGGGGCACTTGACAGTGGGGGTCCTGTTCTAAAGCGAACGTTTAAAGATGAGGAGATCAATATATCAGTAATGAGATTGGTTAACATTGTTCCGGGAGGTTCTGGAGACGACGCTGGTGATGACAGCATCAATCAGTTATTTGTTCATGTTGATATTTCTAAGCCAGGGCAGCAAGAGTCTTTGCATTTCCTATGCGGGCTGTATCCAGATGCTTTAGGGATTCATTCGGTTTCATTGAGACCAAAAGCAGAGTCTTCAGGGTTCCTTGTGGTTCCAACTAAATACAATGGCCCAGTCTTTGAGTAAGTGAATTTTTCTTCATATGAGTTACTTAAATATCATGTGATAGATCTGTTGTGATGCAGAAGGATGGAAATTGGATAGTTGCTTTAACTGTTACTGAATTTAACCTGCTTTTGAATGTTATGCCATTGCATAATATAGCTTCAGTTTATGAGTAACTGCTGAAATTTCATTGCTAATTACAAATTCTATGAGATTTTATTTAGAAACTGATTTCTAGTATTGTTCTGATCTATTTGTTTAGCTTCTTGTTTTATTGGACTTAATACTTTACTTTCTCTAAGAAAATGATTGCACTTGGATGGAAGAAGTGTCATTTATTTGTTTGGGTATCATCAAAAGCTTCGAATAAATTTTTTTCCCTAAGTTACCCTCTCAATTGAAGCAATGACTTATGACGTAAGTCACCAACTCCAAACCACTAACTTTTTATGGTAATAAAGAAAACATACACATATATGTCTTCCCCCTTGTTAAAAAGGTTGCACCTGTTTTCTGTAATGAGGCTATCTCTAGCATACTGTCAGCTATTGATTGTTGGTAGTGTTTAATTACCTGAAATGAGAAACCATTCAGGTCTTCAACTGTCCAGAAATGGAATGTGAGTCAACAGAAGTGACTTGGCTAAAAATCAGACCAACAAATGCTTTGTTGTTATTGAGGTTGAATTCTCTTCCACATGTCCTCTTTATGGATACACCAGCTGCACCATCATCATCTTGCATCTCATTCCCCACCGCTGAATATATTAGTTATTTTCATATTTTTATGGGAAATACCCTCACTGAAAATTTTCAGTTTTGGGTCATTTTTCTACAGAATTTACCCAGTTCTAGATTAGTTCCTTCCTAGAGACAAATCACAGAGGTGAGAGCATTCTCTATGCCCTTGGTCATAGAGGTACTTAGTTTAGTGAAATTTTCACAGAGATATAAGAGACGGAAATTGTAAAAGAGGCTTGCTATCTCCATTTCTTCAACTTCACACATGTGATTTACCTTGGGGGAAGATTAAAATGACTTCTTTGTTGGATAGGCCTCCTACTTAACTACTTAATTCTCAGAGATGTTATCTTTCTTGGAGGAAGATTTAGAATGACTTTGCTGTGACTGTGAGAGGCCTCTCTACTTGACTAAACAGTGGATAGACTACAATATTACCCCCATTCCAAATATTACATAGAGATTAAACCAAAACAATCATATAACCCAACAGTTATAACTTCAAGAGCCTTACAAATTCTTTTCGCCAATATTTTTTGTTATATTCTTAGGATTTCTAATGTGGAGGATCCCATGATGTGTAACTATGCACAATTGACATTTCAGAATTAGAGTTACTTGTATCTTAAATAGATGAAATTCAATTGAGAATCTAGGATTGAACAATGAACTCTTGCCCCCTAGAGTAACTATAAAGCATATCTTTCATATGATACCATGTTTTGGCAATAATATCAGTATATCATAATATCACCCACAAACACTTAGAGAAAATGGTCTATTATCTATGGTGGTTGGTCGTTCACCATCTCTCTGGTACCGTGGTTATAACCACGGAGGAGTACAACACAAGAGGCTTTAATGGTGTAAACTACATAATAAATGCAAGTATCCTTGTAGAATTAATCTTGGAATGTAGAACATAAGTACATTACCTTGACATAAGGAGAGGGTGTATTTTACATGGTGAAAGAGATATCAGGGATGGAGAAAAATGCTGGGACAACTTGCCTTGCCCTTACATGCTTTCTATAGAATGACAATCACAATGATGTAGTCTGAGAAATGGGTCAAAATCAAGCAGTCCAAAGTTATTACACCTTATCATAATGAGATAATACTCAGTCCTACAAAATAGGTAGACTAGCACAAATAAGGCATGTAGGGCCATAAATATTCAATTCCCTTTTGGATGATTTTCATTGAGCATGTTGAAATTCAATAAAGTTTCATAATAATTCTCTTCTGTTTTTCTTTCTCTATTTTCTTTTTGGCCCTTTGTTATATTCTTTGTGCATTTGTTTTGGAGGAGGGGAGGTTCTTTATTTCTTTAGTTTTGTGAGCTATCCTTGCTATTGCTCCTGGGTAAGCAGAAATTACAGCTTTCTGTGACTGACAACCTCAATCACTAAAATGCAACGTGCTTAAGTTAGCAGTGAATGGTTTGGTTTGTGGGCACTGAATGCTGATTAATCTAGAAAGTAACCATTTAAATAATTTACTTATATTAGAGTCAAATGCAAAACTTTAATATCCACAGGTCCTAATGACTAGTTTCTCTTGTCTAATCATTGATATATTTTTGGATAATTTTTTTTCCCTTTTTCTGGCAAAGGAGATGAATATGATTTTTTGGTTTTATGTTGCCACTCTGCAGGATATTCCTATCTTAAATTTGGTTCAATAGATATGGGAAAGCTGAATATTATGAATGGTTGTAAGCCTCCTTTCCTACCCCCTACTGCTGCTACTCTCCAACAAAAAGTAGGGGAGAAGAAAGGGAATGAAAAACTATTACTTAGTTCACTTCCAGGTGTTTATCTTACAGGGGTTTATGGGATCAAATTTGTTACTAGATTAGTCTTTTCCCATTGAGATTGTCAGATTGATGTGAATTAAATGATTGGCATTGATTAAGTATGTTAAAGTTTGCTGAAGAGGAACAAAGATAAAGGAAATCATTTTCCAGTTGATGTTAATGTGTAGTTGAGGGCAGCAATTGGGCAGGTTGGCTTAGGTTGGTAGGGTTGCAAATACGAAAGCTAAAAAAGAGTCGAGCTTAAATGAATAAACATTTATGGCCAACACAGGTTTCCGCTTTTTGTTTTACAATTTTCTCCCCAACTTGAGTGTGGATGTGGGACATCAGGACATCCAGGCTGAGACAGTCTGAGAGGGCTGGGGCTGGGAGTAGTGTGCCAAGTGACCATTCAGATTTTATATGAAACCATTTCCAGAGAATTTAGTTTTAAATTCTCTGGAACCCACATGCTATTTGTTGGGCTGGTCCAGGAAGGTTGGTGTATGGTGGCCCATTTTTGCCATAAATAATCTTATGCTATCATTTTAAAATTTCTTCTAAGTTCTTGTCTGGTTGGGGTGGAGCTTTGTTCTTCTAGGAAACCTTGTCAGTCATTTTTTACAGTAAATATGAAAAGAATGAGGATTATTTTATGAATCCTATGTTCTAATTTCTGCTCCAAGGAGAGCTTGAGGTTGGACATGGCTTGGATCAGAATTCAGAATTGTTGCCTGAGAAAAGTTAGCTCCACCTATAAGCAACATTAAAATAGAGAGACTTCAGACTTGTCATGTTTATTTCCTTGATGGAAAATCAATATTTCACCATGTAAACTAAAGAAAAGTAGGTAGCATACAGGCACATTTCAGGGTTTTCTTTCCACAAAAATGATAGCTTAATTCTTCGGAAAATATAATTTCTTCAACGTGTACATCAAATGCAGATTGGCGAACTTATTGTTTTTTGGATGTTGTCTTTTTCTTGGCCAAAATTATTATTTAAATTGCATTTTCCTGATTGGTTAAATTTTAAGTACTGGCCTTTGGGTTTTCATATTGCTTATCATATTGGAAGAGAGGGGGTGAAGGAGCACGTTTCACGCTAATCACAATTGCTACTGATACACTTTGAAGCCTGATTGGTCAAATTTTTTAACTTTTCTTTGAAGCTTGTTAATGAACACCATTTTATCTGTTTCTCAACTGATGTTATGTATTCATATTAACAATTGACAGAGATATTGATGAAAAGCTCCGAGATGCTCTCCATGGTTATATTGAAGTGCGGGGGATAAATGAGAGCCTGTTCCCATTCTTACAAGCTTGGCTTTATGTGAAGGATCATAGGAATCTGATGCGTTGGTTCAAAACTGTTGGCACTTTTGTCAACGAGAGCAGTCAAGCAACTTTGCAGGCTTAATGGATTCAAGGTGATTCTCTTGTTACCCGGATGGAAAATTCTGCTTCTCAACTTTTCTAGAGCAAATTTGGGGAAATATGTTTGGAGAGCTACTCCTTTTATCTACCAAAACACTGTATGCTTGCTTGGGTGGTGTCGCATATGGATTTGAGATGATGCATTTATCGAAAGTGTTTTTGATTTTATATGATCATGGGCTCATGCCGGCTCTTTTATTGACTTATTATGTAGAAAATAGCGTGGTAGATTTGACATCAATTTTATTAGTTGAATTGAAGGGGGTAAGTACGTCAAAAATGAGTGTGTCATTTCATTTTTGTCGACTTTAGTATTTTTTGGGTCATAATTGTCTACACTATTTATAAAGTGAGCAATTTAGCGTAAGTACTGACAAAATTTGATACACAGTATCCGGGTTGGCCTTTTTGTTGAGTGAACTAAGGTGATCATCCTTCTGAACCAATCGCACAGTGGTTGCATGGAGAATATGGTTTTTGGTCCAAATGACGGAGAACTAATTACACAATATTTGCATTGAAAATACAAGAATTGCTTATGCATATTGTTATCCTCTATAGGATTATACGCCATACTTTGCCATAATTTTTAATCAGACAAGAAAAAATGTTATCTTAGTTTGAATGGACACGGAGCGTATTCTTTTTGTATGTTGATGGAATTCTAAAACGATCAAGTTGCAAGGGAGAGTGAGTTAGAAATCAAGAGTTCAAATTAGTTTTGAATTGGATTGAGCCTTAAAATTTTGAAAATGGATTTAAGCAAGTTGGAATTGAGGCACAATGTTAAGTTCTGGGTTCTAGATTAGTTCAACTATGTTTAAAAAATCAACTGAAATTTAATAAATTTTAAAAAAATGAATTTCGTGTTTGCAGATTATTAATGCATGTTTTGAATTTTTTAATCAATGTGATTTTTTTATAATATAATTCCAATTTTAGCATATGACTGATATTTTGAAGTTTTTAATTATGAATATTGTGTCTATTAATTTGAAAAAATCACAAATAAAGAAAATTACCCATAGATTTAAAAGAAAATCACAAAACGAAGCTCAATTTTTGAACTTCAAATGCTATAATTTTAACCAACAAATAAAACTCAATATCTTCTACTAATGTCAACAGTTCCTCAAATTCAATATAACACACACATATATAGATAGATATGCATGTGTAGTTTCTTTTCCAGAGGGAGGTGTGGTAATATACAAGTATCATTAAATAGTTTACTCGCAGTTTTATTTTTCATGCTAAAATTTAAGTTCAAACAATAATAGAGACAGCGGAGGCGTCTAACATTATAGAGTTCCTCAGCCAATTACAAAAAGCAAAAAAAGAAAGAAAGAAAGAAAGGGCTGTAGCATTTATTTGATGGTTTTGAACATAAAATTAAATCAACATTAAAAAGAGTAAGTGAAGTTTAGCAATATCTGAAGTTTCATTTTCATAGGGAGGAGAAGATGATATAACTCGAATCTTAATGCATAGCCTTTACCAAAAGAAAGTCAACCATACTTTACGAGTGTCATCAAATTGATTTTTCTTTGCAATTATCAAAAAAATAAAATATAAATGTTTTTCCCTATCAATTTTCAAATATTAGCATGCAATGTACCCCACTCTGGAACAAGTCTATAAAAAGATACAAGTAATTGAGATTTCTCCTCTCTTGGAAATTAACAGCAAGCAAAAACACGCTGTTTTTCTTTCCAATTATAAATTGTGCGGTTAAGTGATCAAAATTAACGGCGAACTAATTAAAATTTCCTTTTGGATGCGTTTTTATTTTCAACATTTTTAAAAGTGAAAAAATTAGCTATAGTATTGAAAATAAAAATAAGTTTGTATTTGAATGTTTTGTGTAAAAATAACGATTAAGATCAATATAAGCTTGAAAATTTAGGTGATCTATATTTTTCTATACCTAGAAAGACATTTTGTTTTTCAAAATATATGTATATTTTAAGCAGCCTAGTGATTTAGTTAGTAGTGGCCAAGAAATATTAAATGGTTATGTGGATGGAGATGACGACCGCTGCGAACTTTATTGTATAGAGATTCATTGCACTTGTCCACAATTAAAATTTCCAAGACGTTGTGAATTTGGAATAGAGTACTAATAGAAAATGTTAGAATGAGATAGAATTGGAACAGAGAATGTGGGGGTGGTTGATCGCGTGCCTTGCGCTTTCGCTTGCGCTTTTTAAATCATAAGAAATAATAAATATAGGACAAAAAAGTGTCCGCAAGCATAGTTGATTTGATGTGAACTGCTGAGAGCGAGACATTATGGGATGGCCAAATATAAAAGATAGAAAAATTAGTGGAAGGGAAAAGTCTGAAGCACTAACACTGCACTGGTCAATTTCTTTTAGCTCAAAAAGCCTATTGCAATCGAGTCCTCCCTCTATTATGAATCGTGAATGCCACTAACGTAGTTTTAGATAAACGAAGAGCAAAGAACACACACCTGATTCTATAGCTACGGCCTATGGGTTAATGGTACTTTGTCCTTCAATTCGGCAAATATGTCGAATGCTCACCTAATTTTTATTATGCACATGCGTGAATTACCACCACACCCTCTAAAGTTTCACGTAACTACTAAAAGATTTTTGGTTTTTTTTTTCTTTCACAAATTATAAATAACCTCATAAAATGGGAAATTTACGTGTAGTACAAGCGGAAAATGTTGAAAATCCGAATTTTCTTGTGGCAAAACTTGGGAAAAAAAAAATAAAAATGAGTGAGTTATAACCTCACCCCTGCGATTAAGCGTAATTACCAAAAAATTCGCATTTTTTTATAAAATTAAAAATAAACCTCTAATATTAGCAATCAATATGCAATGCAAATGATCCACCATTTCCAAAGGAAGTCAAGCAAAATATTGACGAGCCTTGTTACGCCCATTTATGAAACACTATTGCTGAAGCTACTGTAAAATTTATTGGTGAAACAAGCATGAAGATAAAGAAGCAACATATTGGTGTTGAACTTGCTATTGATACATCTGCTTCACCTATTATAAAAAAAATGAGTCAAGCAATTAGGAAAGGAAATGTAACATATAAATAACCAGCATTACCTTATTGGTTGGATTAGTTACTATTACATAACATATAGTGCATAAGAACATAATTAAAGAAAATATAATAATTTTGGTACATAATTCCTACTTTCCCAATATTTAGAAATCAAGAACAAACTGTAAAGTACTATATTCACTATAAACTATTTATTTTCATAATTATAATTATACTGCATTTACTCCTTAAAATTTAAATACATTATAAATAGCACCTTCAAGAATTTAGACATTATAATTCCTCTTACGGATAATCTTGAAAGTTTGCATATTGTTTTAACGGTGCATTGGAGAAATCCTAACGGCAACGAACAACTGGACTTCATTGTTAGACTGTGCAAAACTATAGGAAGTTATTTGTAATTAATGAAAAGTAAGAATTTTTTTGATAATTATGCCGAATGTACGGGGTATGGCTGTAATTCATCCAAAATATATTCAAATACTCTCTATTCTTGTTCTTTAGGGATAATATTTTTGATGTATTGAATTTTTTTGCTTATTTTTTAAACATGTGTACTTAATACTTAAATATTTTCAATGTTATATTTTATCACTTATTGAACATTTGAAGTATTTCTAGCTAATTAATTAGAAGTTACATCTAATAATATATTACATAACTATTCAAAAAAAGAAAAGATGAAGTTGTTGAATTAAGAAGAGTTTCATGTATTTATTTATTTATTTTTATCAAGAGTTTATTATTTTATGTAGTGGCAATGAATGCTATATATGTCACATCTTTGTACAAGCATTCAAGATTTTATTTTTTAAAGTAGTTTTCATGTTGGTCAATTTTAGAATGGAACATATCATGTTGCGTGTCACATATTTAATTTAATTTAATTTTTTTGATCTTGTGATTCATCATTTTGCTAGCACCAATGCCATATAAATTCTTATTAATTTTTATAATGCACTAAAAGAATTTGAAAACTTGTGAATTTTGGTAATTATTATAAAATTTCATGAACTGTCCTTATATATATAATGTTTTAATGACAAAATACTATAAACAAATGTAATATTAGTAACAAAAAAATAATTAATAATATAAAAATTATAATTAATAACATATATTAAATGACAATAATTTTTACTATGTTATTAATGATACTTTTTAAATGATAATAATTATTATCTTGTCGGGACATAGTGTAATAGTACAAGAATATAATTAATATTTTGTGTTGTTATTATTGATAATTAGTGACATGACCATAGTAGCAATCTAGTGATGATAAAAATATTATTACGAAAGATTTTTTTTTTTTACTTTTATATAAATTAGTGAAAGCTTTTACATGTGTCAATAATTTTTACTTTTTGTGTAATGGAAATTAATTTCACATTGACTAGATATGTTGTATGGTAGGTAAATGGTTTGGCGATTCAATTTTGTCTATAATTGATCATGGCTTTATAAGTGACATCAAGATTTTAATCTGCTATAAAATTAATTAAGTGCAATCAATGGCTTTAAATGATAATATATATATGTAAAGAAAGAAATTACTATTGAAGTAGATGAATATATTTATACATAGAACAACACATAAATGTCTTGCGTGGATCATGATCAAGGATACAGTATGAAAGGATATTGTAGATTTACCAATCATGAATAACTTTGACTAATGAAGGTGAATAATTGAAGCTATTTTATTTTGTGTGGACTGAGTATACACTAATATGAGAGGAAAATGTAGATTTATCCATCAAGCTCATACAAACATTTTATATTGATTGAATTATGAATATTTCTGTTTACAAATTAACTCTTGCATGATGAGAACAGTCATGAATAAAATTGATTTTTTATGCTCCTTGAATTTATAAAACTTGATGATGTTATAAGAAAATTCGTAGAGAGAAATTTGAGGGGAAAAAAGCTAATTATACATGTATTTTTCTAGTCCCATTATTAGGAAAATAATATCGTATAATAAGTTATTGAATACAAGAAAGAGTAACAATTCAAAAAAAGAATGTAATTCCACTAAAATTTGGAATCAAATATAATTAAATATCAATTGAATTATGACTCATGATTCCAGAATTCAATTTGAGCTTATATCTGTTTGACTTATTCTACTCAAACATCAGCATCTTTACATAATTTCTCAATCTCATGTCTGTCCCTTCATATAAAGAATGAGGCATGCAACTCAGGCTATGGACCAAAGACATAAATGTCGTGCTAACTTAATTCTTCATTACTTTCTCATACCAAATCAGCTTAGTCTTGTTAGTTTCTATTGACATGTTGCTAAACCAAATTATCTATGACCGTTGGATAAAATCCTATTGTAGCATTATCAAGTTTACATTTCATGACATGATTTAGAGTTGTAAAAGGTGCAGAGGTAATGATAAGATGTCATACAATGATAGAGCGAGCATCAATTTAGTCTCAAAAAATAATATCATCTAGAGTTTAAGAAATGATCTTATCTTAGTCACCGAGCTAAAGCAAATCAATAAATAAATAATATATATATATATATATATATATATATTTACCTTCTCTAGTGTTTCTAAGGCAAAGGTAATCATTTAAAAACCCTTTTTTTTTTTTTGGATAATTAATCATTTACAAACCTCACTTATGCAATATGATCTTTAAATTTCATCATACTCGTTACAAACAGTGCAAGGCCATTACAAATATGAGAGGGCCAATGTAAGCCTATGATGTTTCACATGCCACAGATCAATATCAATTATGTAATTAGAATGCAAAGATATCTCATTAATCAAAAAATATGCTTTCACTAGCCAAGAAATTTAATTCTATATAATCTCTCACTTCTAACATAACTTTGGAGAATATCTTTACAATAAGCACGACAAGATGGACAAAAAATTACATCGCTCATAAAAAATGTCTAAGAACATCTTAATAGAATGCACAATGTTCTCATACACAGGGCAATATCTGAATATCACAAAGTATACATCAAAATAATTTTACTATCACAAAGCAATGGCAGCCTCGCAATTGTGCACCACAAGCACATTCTTTCAAAGGATCTTAAACTGATTTGACTGCATTGCAATATTGTATGAAGGATCACTTTGATATCACTCGTCATTTTAATATAAGCTACATGATTAATTAAATATAAATCAAATTTTTTACTGTGCTTATATAAACAATGCCACCTATATATCATTTATTTTATACTTCTATTTTAAGACATGTTTTAACAAGTAACATAATGTTGACCATGGAGTGTCAATAACCTTAGTACCATACATAAAGTATCATTCAAATAGTAAATATAATAATGTTTTAAAACAATCTTGACATCTCAACATTGAGTTTGTATTCAATTTCTCCTATGTCCATTTCAAAATAAAAAACAACTACTTTTAAGTGGTTTAAATCTTCTATTTCATTCACGTTTTTATCTCTTATTCTATTTCATGAATATATGACATGTGAATTAAATATTTCCTCACAGAAATAATTGATTGAAAATCATATATACTTAGCATAAATACAAGAAGTAAAAATAGGAAATGGAATAGAAGATCCAAAGTGACTTTTAAGTGGCACATCTCTATGTTACTTTCAGCCATTATATTATCGTCCATGCATAATAAAAAACTCAAACCTCTCACTTATCTTGACATAGACTTAGTAATCTTGCTCGACTATTGTTATCAATGTCCAAGTGATTGTTGGATGAATCACTAACATCTATGTAGATGACAATTTTAAGTTGCAAATGCAGCTTTTCAAACAACAAACAACAATCTTTATACTTTTGCCCTAATTTGCGAATTCATTAGATAATCTACATAAATCTTCTCCTTCGTTTTTATTTTAAAATGTCAAATTTTATTATCTAGACCTAAATGAAAGCGGTTAGTGTTGAACGCATGATGCAAAATTTTTGAATCTGAAAATTGCAACAGAGTGGAATTGCAAGTTCCATCGATTTTTTTGATCAATTTCAAATTGAACTTTAAGAACCAAAATTATATGATTAATGATTAAATTCATAAACTTATGTATATTATAATTTATGAAAATTTAAATTAAAATAACAAAATATATAAATATTGATAACATAACTATATGTTACTTAATTGATAATTACATTTTGTGTTAAATCTAAATTACTTATAATATTTTTTTAATTATACAAATTTATGATAATATGTTTATAAATCATATAATTTTAATTTTAATTCAATTAAATATTAACTTATTAGATTTGCATCAACCATTACAAATTTCTAATAACTGCACTTTATAAATATTATATAGCATTGTGTTTAATCTAATAATTATTTTTCATTAAAATTTTGAATTTAAATTCCACGTATTAATGTGTGTACATAAATATTGAGTTTAGTAGGTTGTAACCTAAGATATATTAGATTATCTTTGTTAAAAAGTTTGAAATTATTTTTAAGATAATACGTGAAGAATTATATACTTATATTGTATACTTCAATCAATTTCTAAATAATATTTTAATACATGTTAAGATCCAATTAATAAATTAATAATAAATAGTATTAACTAATCATTTATGAGTAATTACATGCACATATTATATTAAACTATATGACTTATATTAGTAGCATGTTAATATAAGAAGTTACGAAATTATTAAACTTTATTTAGAGACCTCAAAAAATACATGTAGTTTAATTTGTTTTTATATTAAATTATCAACTCACAAGTTAATAACATACTTTTACAAACAAATCATTATCAACTTAAACATAAATTAATTGATGTAAAGTCTTTAACTCGATTAGTCGCCTACCTATATATAAGTTTATAATCATGCATAGGGATATATATGTGTCTATGATATTATGCATAATTATATATAAAAATATGTATAATTCTATCATCTTATAAAAATAAAATAAAATCAATAAAAAACACAAAATTAAGATATCTTTAAAGTTTAATGGTAATAATATAAATTTTACGATAATAATTACTAATAATTTAACTTGGATAAAAATAGTTTTTTAGATTTTTGTCATTAGTCGTTAAATGCCTGTTCATCAATTATTTAGCATGTGTTGTTCTAATTCTTAAATTTATTTGATATATTTTTGTTTTTGTTTTTGTTTTATTTTGTGTCGAGTCTCTGTTCTATTTCTATTTTGATCATTCTATCCCCGAAGATCCAAATTTTCAAACCAAACTATCTTGGAATTTCTGAATTTGATGGGACGAGGACATATCCTTGTTGAGATGAGATTGAAATTGTAACTGAGCCTTGGCGGCAATGGCAATGGCAGTGGCAGCTATGCAATAATATGGCTACCATCTGGAATGGGACTGAAGATTCTTAAATATATATATTTATTTCCAAACCACGTTGTCCCGTAGCCGAGCCTTAGTGGCAATGTAGCTATAATATGGCGAATTGATACAAATCTTACCACTTGAGGAGAACGTCTCTTCAGAACTTTGTGCTCTTCCTTTAGGCATAGATATTTCCTTGTTTTTTAACTTCGTAATTCACAATCAACCCAAAACACTGTACTCAACCTTTAGAAACTATATTTTAGAATGATCTTAAACCTATACGGGAGATCGGCTGGCTCTTATGCTTAGTTTTTAGCTATTACCCTTCTTTTCTCTTTCATGATTACTATCTACTTAAAGCATTATCTAAAGCCATGTACAAGTTCTAAGCTAATTCATTGACTTCCACATAACTGCTTGTGAAGGATTCCAATATATTCTCACCTAAACGATGGGGAACAATTTAGTTCACTCCTTACTAGTGAAATTTTAAATTTTTTTCCTCAAGTAAAAAATTCCAAGGCACTTTAAAAATGCTCATATTAGTCAAATGAATCGAAGAAAACCTTATCTTCATTAGAGAAATGAGTGCCTCCTCAATAATCTCACTACTTGTTTTTTCTTTTTTTTCAAATTCCTTTTGACTCCACATATTTTTTGTAAAATCCTTCTTGAGAAATTTAATTTATATTATGCAATTTAATTAAAATCTTTTGAGGACATATCTTGTCAGCTTTTTAGATGCATAAAACAAATTTAGACTTGTTGTGCATGTGATATCATAGAAAGTTAGAGAAATTCATCTAGAAACATATTTTAGATAATATAGGCCATTAAAAATTGAAGTTTCGCATCTTCCCCAAAGTGAGATATCTATGCAAACTCAACTTGCACCATAAAAGATCTAATTATTTCTAAAAGTATTCGACTTTTCCTTTTCAACAAGCCCATCCATCTCATTGTGAATTATTCAATTTTTAATTACCTTGCAACTATATTTTCCTCACATATGTGCCCGAATTAATCCGACGAGATATTCTTGCTCAGTGTTCATTTCCTTGGTTTTTAATCTTTATCCAATTTTTTTTTTAAAAAACTTATCACTTCTAACTTGCGACAAGACATTGATGAATAATCATTAATGACAATTAATTAAACATAAATTTGAACTTCACTTTCGAGTCTAGAATTCTAGTTTCCTCCACCTTTCCTTGATATTTTGTCCCTAATAAGTAATAAATCAGAAAATAGGTATATACTCCTCCCTCAATCCTCCTTCCCTCTAACCCATCCTACCAAACATAGTGTACGACTTTAAATCCATGTCCAAACCTGTAAAATCCCTATTACTATTTATCAAAACTAACGATGGTCCTAATAATTCTACATAGATACATACATGTCATAGGATGTTCTGCGTCCTAATAACAATAAATACACGTGTTAGCTTTCACACCACTAAACGTGGGAGGACCCTCTGTCTACTATCCAATATTATGTTGGTATCATCATCATTATTATTACTTAGGACTTGGAAGCAAGCAAAAAAGAAGCAAAATATAAAAACAAAGAATAAGTGATATAGTGTAGCATGGATGGGTGGGAAGTTGGAAAACTTTGTTCAATGCGGTCGGTTTGATTTTTGTATATTGTAATTAGTATAAAAAGGCAAGTATGACATACGTGGCTAAACTTTGCAGCTTTGGAGGCGCAACATTAATGTACATGCGTTTGCACTTAATCATCATCATTAGGTCTCTGAATAACGTAGAAGGTCACCCAATTTAGCCGGTGATCACACATATATATTTATTTATATATTCTTATTTTGTTTATAATTAAAAAAAAAATGGAAGATAATATATTATCAACTCCTCAAAAATTATAAAGGAATCCGTAAAGAATACGCGGCTCTTGAGAGGCCACCTATCTAGATTTTCATATATCAATACAAACTAATATTTTATTTATAATGTTATTATATACACATATTTAATAATTATTAAGTTTATTTGAATAGTATTTAATTAAGATGTTTTAAGGCTTATAACATAACTTAAAACGGATAATTTTTTACGAACATACAATTCAATTATCAAAATCAATAGGATCCTTATGAATTCATTTGACTAAAATGTAAAATGTTTTCCAACTTTTTTTTTCAACTGTTAACAAACCCGTTTTGTTATTAAGCTTAATTTTAAATATAAAATTATTGTTCCTAATTAACATGCTATAAATTTTATTGTGTTATTTTATTTAAATATTTCAAAATTTTATCTTAAAATATGATGTCACATCATATAAATTTCAAAAATATATTATATAATTTAAAAATTTATAAAGTTTTTTAAATACATTTAGTTCAATATCCTCCCAATCGTGGCAACGGAGGACTATTGACTGTGGCTGCGCTGGAGGGTGGAACTGTCTTTTCGACAAGGTTGCTCTGGCACTTTATCAACCCTAATTTTTTTGTGAAACTTTGGGTTGGATGAAATCAAACCTATGAGTCTCTGACACATTAATTGGAAACTACAAGGATTATTTCAGTGCTTGAGGGAATTTTATACCCCACTTTAAACAAAGGAGTAATTATTCATGAAAAAATGCCGATCTTTGCACTCCGCTCATAAGAAAATCCAATTTAGATGGTAGGCTATGTTTGGATTCATATGTTGAAAATACATTCTAAAGGTGCTTCGTGAAATGTGAGAAATAAGATTTTCGCAATTTCAGTGCAAAAATTAGATGCGCTTGATTAATGAGTTAGCACGTTTGATCAATTGTTGGTTAGTTTCAACGTGTCCTTACAAGGAAATATGGTTAAGTTAATTATTTTTTAAAAATTTATTAAAAAGTGTTTTGGATTTTTTTTTTTAAACAAGCACCAATGTGTTTAAATTTATTAGAATTAGAATTTTAAACTTTATACATATGAGTACAAGAGTAATGCCACTAATTCAATAAACCACTTAACTTCTAAAATTAATGGAACCTCATTTCGTGAAAATGAGATGTAGGATTTGAAAATAGGGCAACAGATTATGTTGTTTTCCAATATTTTTGGGGAAAAATAAAATAAACATGTTTTGACATTTTCTAATGGATGGGAAACATAAAATATTTGTTCAAAATAAATTAAAACACAGTTAATGTTAGGATTTGATTTGATTATCTAAAAATTAAGTTTCACTAGTTCTTAGTCTCGAATTAATTTGATTTTATGTTATTTGTATTGTAGAATTAGGATTCTTTTTGTATTGAATTTTTCAGTTATAAGAGCAATCAAGTAATTTACTCTTACGAGTACTACTAATTAATTGGGACACATCTTTGGAATCATTATACTCATGGAATAATTATTTTGAGTTGCGAGTGAGGCAATATAAAAGTATTGAGACAGTATTTCTTTGATAATTTTGAAAGATGTTGTACAAGAGGTTTATCATCTTAGGTTTGGACATATTAAATTCAAAATTTATACTATATATCTAAAATTAACTCGCAATGGAAGAAAAAAATTCTCACAAATGTATGTGGATTTACTAGACTATGTAAATATGTGTGTGTTTTTTTTTTAATCTGTCAAGTGCTATTTTGTCATTAAATTTTTGGTTTGGCGGTGGATCTATGGAAAGCGATTAAGTTCAAAAACCATAGGAAAGGACAAGGTGTGCTACTAATGTCATACAAAAGGCCACATACAGAAATATTATCCTTATAAAAATAATGATTGTGAAAATAATAATGATACAATTTGACAGTAGCATATGATGGAAATATTTTCAATATCTCTATTTAAATTGATACTTCTTTTCAAAATGTTTGGATTTTAGATTCTAAAGACATCATACACGTTTGCACCGAGAAAAATTATCTTGATCCCTCCAATTAAAAGAGGCAAGTACTTTGTCATCAGGTGATGGTTTAGTTGCAGAGTCATTGGGCTAATTTGGTTGGATTTTTAGGTTATCTTATGATTATTTATTATATGATAATTTGTGTTATTTTTTTTTATCATTATAATATAGTTTGGTTGGCATGACAAATAAATCCATGGGAGGTGGCAAATTAATTTATTATGGGAGTTGTCCATATAAACACGGGCTTTTGATATTTTTGCGAATTTAAGTGTTTATTGTCACTTAAACCAAATGATTGATAAGGTGGTATAAAAATATTGTATCCCACCTTATCATTCCAACAAAACTAGCCCATTGGGTATTAGAGTGATTAAGGTTAAAATGTTTGATGGGGGTCATTCGTACTTTGGGTTGTATGGCATATTTATTAAATATGTTAAATAATGATACATATTAAATAATCTAATTTTCTTGATCAGATAATTAGATTTCAAGGACTGTGAATATTTAGTTGGCGGTGGAGTCTTGAAAATTACAAATGGTTGAAGAGTCAAGATGAAAGGAGAGAAGTATGATACCTTCAGGGATGACTGGAAATTAAGCATGCCAAAAGACTTTTAATGTTTAGGTGAGTGTAAGAGAAATCTTGCTAGCAACAGGATAGATTGAAATCATCCCTCTCCATGTTAACTAGTGATCATTATGTATATTTGATCAATTTTTGAATTAGTTGGCATCAATATCTTGTTAATTTAGTATGTGTTGTGGTATGCTTGAATCTTAATTGAATTTGGGATGTGGTTTGTAGTAGAGTCATGAACAATTGTTAAGATAAGGAACCTCATCAAGATAGATATTACAATGATTTGGCTTGGTTATTGGAAATTAAATTTAACTAGAATTTTGTGTTTTTAAAGGATTTGATCTTATTCACTTTTGTATTGTAGGATTAGAATTCTTTTTTATGTTAGGTTTTTCTAGTTTTAAGAGAAGTAGTTAAGTAATTTACTGTTATGAATTGGAATACTATTGATTATTGGGATACTCATGGAACTCGTAATATTCACGAAATAATTGTTTTAAGTTATGAGTGGAGTAACAAAGAAGGTATTAGAAGAGTATTTCTTTGATATCTTTTAGAGTAAATATACAAAGAGTTTCCTATCTTAGATTTGGTTACATCAAATTTAAAAGTTATCTTGTATAGATAAAATTCTTTCGTAGTAAAAGAAGGAGAACTTCCATAAATGTAGGTGGATTTTGCCAAATTAATCCATACTATGCATCAATGGTAAAAGAATAAGCTTCATAAACTTTCCAAAAAATCCTAAATTGGGAATAATCCAATACCATCAATTAAAGTATGCTTCACATATTCTAATAAAAGACTTGTGTTAAAATTCTTCATGTTTTGAATCTCCTAATCTTCAAATACTATAAGAATTGCGTCGAATGTCCTTTAACCCAACTACATAAGTGTCACAGATCAAGTGTGAGGTTAAGAATTCAAACATAGCAGACACCCAGCGTGCACGTATATAAATTAAAAAATATATTGTAAAGATTTTGCCAGATGGTCAATTGACCTGACATCTTCTTCACACTTATATGTGTGATGTTTGGGTTTCGAACTTAATGAATTATTAATACGTGTGCGTGTACAAAATAAATATTATAAGAATTGTGTAAGAATTAGAGTAATTCATATCGTGAATTAGAGTAATTCATATCGTGTGACACCACCTCCATATTTATATAATGTAAGGTTTAAAGTTTAAATTTTGAACCCTTAAGTACAGGCGTTAGTGTGAAATTAAAAAAAGAAAAAGAAAGGAAAAAAATATAGTAAGGATAACGGTCCATGACATGCTAATTAATTAAACACAAAACAACACCATCAATCAAACTTCGCAATCAGATTTTGGCACTCCTGAGTGTGAACATGGCATTGGATAACCCCTAGGCATCCGAAAGGGACAGGGGACGCCCTGGGAGCCGTTCTCCAGTACGAACAAAAAGAAGCGACTCACAATTTCTTTCCTTGGAATTATTTGGGGATGGAGTAGTTTCAAGCACCAGCACAATGCTCCACCGCAACATGACAGTTTTGTCCTTAGTTTATTGTACCTCAACTAACAGATTCAATTTCATATATTTTTCATTTTCCTGCATTTTCCCTCTTAAATGTTATTTGAATTAGAATTAGAATTCAAGATGATGATAATAATGATATTTTAGAAATATTTATGAAAAAAATGCAAGAGAGACTAGCTCCTTTATTACTCTCCAGGCATGAAGTTTTAGAATTATTAATATTAAATGACTTGTTTTCTCAAAGTTTAAACTTTTAAATAAAATGTCCGTTCAATATAATATTAGAGCTAGATCAAGTAGAAGTAGATGGTCATATATTATGATCTGCTCACCACTCATTATGGAATAAAGAAAAGAAAAAATAAAAAAAAAAACCACATACTAGGCTTTGACAAAAATCGTAGATCCTATTTTTGAATTTTATCTCCCTTCATTTATGAAATAGAATTAAAAATAAAAAATAAAACAAAAGAAGAAGATGATGAAAAATTCTATGCACTAAGCTTTAGAGTATGTTAGAGTTATTAAAGATTAAATAACTCTCTCTGTCTCTCTCGCTCTCTCTCAACCTTAATTTTTAGATGGGATGATTATCTATAATATTATTTAAAAAATATTTTTGTCTTTAAAATGAACGTTATGATATTAAGTTTTAAATATAGTAAATTTGTCCCTCTATTTATTTTATATATTCAGTAAAATTTACTTGTCCAAATAGCCACACTTTATTCAAAACTTCTCTCATCACAAGACAAGCTAAATATTTTTACAACTTTTTAAATATTTTTTCTTTAACCTAGTAATGGACTGTGAGATTTTTATTTATAACACTGCTATCTTCATAATTGTGCAAATTAGATATAAAATTGATATATGTCAAAGTTTTAAGTATAATGATACGTGACAATATGCACAAATAATATATATTACTTCAAAATAATTTATGTGTGAAGAAATTACATGCAAATAACTGTTAGATTAATATAAAATATATCTACAGTTGTAATGATAGTTTATGTGTGAGACTTGAGTATAGATGAACACATGATTATCATTGACATAACTAATAATTGACATCTTATTCGGCATCATTATGAATTTAAGGGTATTTAAAGTAGTGAATTGCAAAATTATTCATATATGTTATTGTAGGAGTCTTTCTCAATTATATTTGACTGCCCAAAATATATGTAGATTGATAATGTCATAAAGAAAGAATTTCATTTCTTGAAAATGAAGCAAGATAGAGAGACCCTTCTTCCAGTGTTGTTTTAAGGTTGGGCTCATCTCAAATCTATATAGTTTAACAATATTACACTAAATAATATGAAAAATACGGTGCAATATCCCTCAATAATTTAATTTGTGAAAATAGTCATGCAATCAATTAAACTATGAATACGGAGTAAATAAGAGAAAATATAATATTTAAAATCAATATAAAACTAAACTAGCAAGAAAATTGTTGTCTCTCTCTTCCAATTACAGGGTAACTATATATTGTCCACTCTAAATTGTTTTATAGCGTGACCGATGATTCTGAGAGGTCGTATTCTTAAACAAAAATTATAATATAAATTGATATGGCATGTCATCACTTCCGCGCTACCTTCTCTCTTGTTTTTAAGGGCAGCGGGAGCAATTAAAATTTCACAAATATGTATTAATTAGTTTATAATTAATAAATTATTAATTGTTGATTGTTAATTAATTTTTAATAATTAATATTCTAGACATAATGATACCTATAGCTGGTTAGTTAGTCCAAACAAAAGGGACCAATGAGAAGTGTACTCCATAATCCCTTAGGATCAACATAACAAAACAAGCTTAGATATGGTTTATTAGAGCATATGCAACCATCATGTTACTAACTGACAATTTATATTTCCACATTTTTTATAATTGAATTCACATGCATGCACCAATATTATTATCACTTTCTACAGAGAATTATTTTGTACATCAATTTGACATATTTTTTGTACAGCATTAATTAAAATTTTAATTATTGTAAAATTAGAGGGTACAGAGTTGAGACCTCAAATGCTAAAGTTATGCATTCAAATTTCACAAAAAAGTGAGAGTTGTCTATTTTCATAATAATAATAATAGATAGATAGATAGATAGATAGATAGATAGTTAATATATATATATAAACAATTAATTAATAATTGATTATCTATCTTATTCATATAGGGTAGACCCTTTATTCCCTATCATGTAACACAGAAACATTATGATGTGATTGCAACACATCAAATGTAGTTGATGCATATAATAATTACTTTGTGGAATGTGGAAAAAGAAATTAACTTGAGTCGCAAAGGTGGTTGGTAGGACCACCCTTTCTTTCTCTTCTTGGGTTGATCCATAGATCTTGTGGCATATATGTCATGTTATCTCTGCCAACTTTATGTTGATTTCAATGTGGCTGTCATATTGTCCACAACTCTCTATTTTCTCACATGGTTGGAACACATTTCACACCACAAAATCTGCACTCTCAATGTGCCTAATAAAATTCTAATATTTTGATTACGCTAATACAGGAAACAATAGAGGACCACTCAAATCTTATTGGCCTATGCGTTCATATAGGTGCACCAGGTTTGGTATCAACCACAAGGGCCTTTTCCAATTGAACATTTATATATATTGTTATATATTAGAAACACAATAATTGATTATAAATAATTATCAATTAACCAGCTACTATGAAATTAATGAGGTAGTAGTTATTTTCTTGAAATCTAATGAACTAGTAGTCATATATGGATACTTATGTTTATTTGTTGTTTTATTTTATTTTATCTCTCTTAGATTATGTTGAATATTTAGTGTAGAAAAATTAATTTTTACTTGGATTTGAAGCATGAATCGAATGATTACTTAAATTAATATTAAATATTATTTTTTATTTATATAGTTGATTGACTGTGAAACAATATTTTTTTAAAGAGCATATTTAAAAATGAGTAAGAATTAAAAAAATTTTAAATATTTTTTTAATATCATTGGATGTTTTATTTTTTGTTAATATTGAAATATTATATATATTTATAAAATTAAATATGATTATTATATTATTATATCATAATACCGATTGAATCAATGATCAAATAATTTGAATCAATCAAACCAATAACCAATAATATTGTCGGTTCTTTGTCCGATCCAATTTTGAAAACATTGGTATTTATGCAAAATAGTTTTGGCACAGTATTTTACAGGATTAGAAGAGGAGGACACACGCGCATTTCCAAACCTCCAACGCCTGGAAATTAATATGAATTATATGGAATTTTAATTTTCCATCACAATATCCACATTAAGTTGAGTACATAGTGAATAATATATACATAAGTATTTTTTTATTGTGCAAATGATGATTTTGCCATTCAGGTTAAGATTTGTATTATAATTCGTGGGGAGAGAAAAACTAACAGTGTAAGTACATTCGAAAAAGAGATTTGAAATCTTTCAATGCATCCAACCATAACCAAAATATTACGGTAATATTAGTTTAATCCTCGATAGCTTTTTAGTTTCATAAATTTAAATAGAGAAGTAGCCATATTTTATTAGTGGTCATTTAGTTTATTGATAGAAACCTCACACATATTGTGTGAAAGTGTATGTGTGTATAAATAAAAATAAAAAAAGATAGCCATACTTTTACATTTATACAGTTATTTTTTTTGTTAACAACATTATTTCCATATTCCACTTGACAGTATAAGAATTAATGCAAGTATAACTTAATAATGTATTCTTGTTGGTTGAGTACTTAATTGGCATGATAGCACCATCTCGTACTAGGATGTGTGAGGTCTAGATTTTGGATTCTTAATATATATGCGAGTAAATAAAATAAAAATAAAAATAAAAACTTGAGCCCCTGTCAAGTGTTTGAAGGCAATTTTCACCATGGGACATGTTATAATGCCAAATGTCCCCTTGGTTATGGAACAAGTTAGATTTGAATCATCTTATATTGCTAAAGCCTTTGATTGTCTTCTAGCAAATCAAGTCAATTGACCCTATTAACAATCTTCCAAGTCATCCTGCTAACTATCATCCACATATATGCCACATGACCAATGTGCATGCCAAGCTATCCATTAGCCATCCATGCAAGCCTGTTGTGTGTGCCAAAGCCATTTGTGCATGCTATTCTTGCCCTATACATGTGATGTCTGGCTAGCTTTATGTTAAGATTGAGTTAACCATTCGCGCACCCCAATCTTAAGTTCTCACATGCGGGCCTACCAAAATGTTCCACAAGTGTGCACACAGTCCAGTCCTATGTGTGCACTGTATATTCAATTTTCATCACTTGTGAACAAATTTGCCCATAAAACTACACACAATGCATAGTATGGTTTTACCTATGCCAATGGCCAAAGTTTTGTCTAGTGCAAGTTTTAGCGAACATTTTGTACTACAACTTGTCAGCAACATTTGGTACACCATCATGCTAATCTGCTGCACTAGTGGCAATCACTATTTTGAGAGACTAACAAAGCAACCCCATTTGGAATGTTCGATGTCTTCATTGGAGGTAAGGGAAACACCCTTACTTGTTTTCCGCAACTAAGTATTAAGACTTACGTAACCTACAAGTTTTCAAAATAAACAATTTGAGTAACATTCATAACCTCAACCGTTTACTGATCTTAGGTTTATTTTCATGCCACTCCAAGCTAGCATGGTTTTGGGCTTCATAATCTACCAAACTCTGTGCCCAGGCCAATGACCACACTCGACCAAGTTTGGACTACTTTTAAATTCACCATCCAATAACTTTTTAACTTTGTTATGTATGATAAAGGAGGTCAATCTTCATTGTTTCTTTGACAAATGCCATCTTTTTTACCTAATGTCGAAGTAGAGCCAGCACCTTTAGCATGTATTTGTCAACATCTACTATTCCATAAGTTGGCTTCTTTATTTTATTTATTTTTTTTACAAACATTCCCCTCTCAACTTTTATAGAACATAGATTCTTATTATCAATTATCATCAACCCGCCTGAGTAAGGGATCACCAATGCCTTTTCATTTCGTAGGAAATCACTATCATGATTTCATCAAAATGGATAGCCATCAACTTGCACCATCTTTGCCAATTCCCAATTTTCCAATCAGCAAATATTGCACCTTTCACCTTCTCAAGCTTATTATTCACATCCTTGATTTGTTTCTTTTCTTTCTTTGAGTTTAGCCTTAACTTCTGAACTTACTCTTCAATAATGAAGTTGTATGTCTCCCCCAAGTTTAGCATTATCTTTATTTCCCTACCATTCACAAACACTTGCAAAAATGTTAGCCCTTTACTTTTATAAGACTTAGGCTTACCTCACAGTGCACTCAAAAGTTGGAGAGTTGAGACCTTTCGCTTGTCATCACCCTTTCCATTTGTTTTAGTCATCTTAGCAGTCAATATGCTTAACTTTTTCCATTTTGGAAATCCTTCATTCGGTGGTCACTGTTACAAATATAGCACACTGTTTAATTTTTTTGTCACAAATCATGTGTCCATTATCTCATTTACATCTTGGGCCTTAGACTTGTCGATTCTATTAGCTTGTTGCCCATGTTCTTCCCAATTCTGTGTTCTTGATCTAGGCCTCCAATAGTTTGATAATCAATTGACCTATCAATAGTGGCCATTGTGGAGTGTAACTCCTTTCTTTAGTCATGTCGCGCATATCAAGTATTAGAGAATTAAATGTTGTTACATATTCACTTATTGTCCCTTTATGCCTCAAATTTCATGCCTCAAATTTCCTAAGGACTCCCTTACAACCCATGACAAATTGCAAGACATGATTGATTCTTTAGTTCCTTCTTAAGTACCTCCCATTCCCAAATCTCAATCGTTTCTTAATTAGTTGCTACATCATCAACTAGATGTGTCCCCACCATAATTTAGCATCGCCCTTCAAGTATATGCTCCTTATGAAGACTTTCTCAAGTCTAAGCACCTTAATGGCCTCAAAGTATGTCTCCATGTCCTATAAGAAAATTTCTAAGTCTTTGGCATTCCACTCTACCAAAAGATTTTTCTTCGAGCACCCTCAATTTAGATAGTGAAAATCTATCATCAATCTCATCACTTGTACTTAGAACCTTCTTCAACATCACTAGTTTAGTGCTGACTGCCTTAAGTTTAACATTAATAGTGTCAATGAGAACACCGACATCCTTAACAACTAAAATGACCCATCGCTAAACAAATTTCACATCCCATTGATAGTCTTTTGCAAACCCATAATCATTTGTTGTAGTACTTATATTTGTACTAAAATCATCACACTGTGTGCCTCTCATAGCCGTCCAAATGGGTTCTCAACCCATGTCATTCGATTTTCCAAATTGGTGATGTTTTCCCGCATTTGATTTGTCATCTCGTCAAATTTTCTTGCACAAAATCTAATTCACATCAATTCCCCTCAAAATAGTTTGAAATCAAGCTCTAATGCTTATTGTTACATGGGTGTTTTTTATATAGAATAATATCTTGAGGTTTATTGCACATATGCAACCCAGCTCTGCTAAGGAACTAGTTAGCCCCTCCTAGGGTACTCATCTTTATGCTTATTTTTAGATTTTGCAAAATTTAAAATGCGTATAGGCATAATTCAAGCAAACATATAGCTAAATTAAGTAACATATTAGCAATTTATGAGAAACCTTTCCCAACCTTTGTATTGATTTTCTAAAACTTGTACCCAAGGATCTTGCCATGCCTTCACACATAAAATGTTTGCACAAACTCCATCTATATGTCCATCTCTATATTGCAAACTTATGAGATCAATGGCATAATATAATCATCATACAGTAATCTTAGGTAGTAGACATCCCTAACTACTAGGAACTAACAAATCAAAAAGCCAACATGTAGTAGGAACTGAGCTAATGGGCTGCCAAGTATCTATTGATAGTTTTCACCAAGGGGTATGTTGTTATGCCAAGTGTCTTAACAGTTTTAAATTAAGCCAAACTTCAACCACCTTGTCTTGCCTAAGCCTTTAATTGTTTAGTAGAAAATCAAGTGAACCAACCCTATTAATCATCTTCTAAGTCATCTTACCAACCATCAGCCATATGTGCACCACATGCCTAAAGTGCATGCAAACCTATCACCAATTGTCCATGCACGATCGACTATGTGCCAAGTTCACTATTTCTTGTTGCACACGCCAATGCTGTTTGTGTTGTTTCCCAGGATATACCAGCATGCAACGTAATAATTAAATATTACAAATCAGATTATCAGGAATTAAAACAGATAATCATAATTGAGGTAGTACTTGTGTTTTATCAATATGAAATCCAAATAAAGTATGTGATATCAAAATTAATACATATATAGCATGCATTATCAGAATTATCTTCTCAACATAGTGAGTTTGCGAAATTGCTATACCCTCACTTGAACAAGTCAACTTAAGTCCAAGAATCATATTTGCAACACCCATATTTTTCATTTCAAACTTCTTCTTTAAGAAACACTTAGTCTCATTAATAACCTCAATGTTGGAACCTATTACTAGAATGTCATCTACATATAGGCATAACACAATACAGTTATCACCTTTAACTTTGTAGTAGACGCACTTGTCACTATCATTAACTGTGAAGCCAAACGACAATATAGTTTTGTCAAACTTTTCATGCCATTGTTTAGGTGCTTATTTCAAACCATAAAGTGATTTAACAAGCTTGCAAACATTCTACTCATTTCCAAAAGCTACAAATCCCTCCAACTTATCCATATAAATTTCTTCCTCAAGATCACCATACAGAAAGGCTATTTTCACATCCATATGGTGAATAGGATAATCATATATGAAAGCTAGTGCTATAAGCACTCGGATTGTAGTTAAATGAGCTACTAGGGAATAGGTATCGAAGTAATCTATTCCCCCATTTTGCTTAAACCCTTTGGCAACTAGCTTGGCTTTAAACTTATCAACAGTTTTGTTAGATTTTAGTTTCTTTTTGAAGATCCACTTGCTCCTATAGTAGTACACCCCAGAGGGAGATCAACTAATTCTCATGACCCATTTGAGACAATAGAATATCTCTCTTAATGGATTTCTTCCAATGCTTAGCCTTATGGAAAGCCATAACATCGTTGAAGATAATAGGATCACCCTTGACATTGTAAGGAACAAAGTTAATTCCAAAGTCCATAGTAATTCTAGCCCTTTTACTCTGTCTAGGTTCATCTAGTTCTTTTGGAACTATGCTACTACTAGGATCACCCCCCACATTTATCATCTTTTCCACATGATCCAGAATCGATGCAGACTCGAAGGTTGAATCTAAAGAAACATTTGGAGGTATCCTAGTCTTCATAGGAAACACGTTTTCAAAGAGCGTAGTATCATGAAATTCAACTATAGTGTTCACATCTATGCCTGGAATCTATAATTGAATAACCAAAAATCTCATCGCATAAGATGTTTCCACATAGCCTAGAAAGACCGCATCAATAGTCTTAGGACCTAGCTTCTTCCTCTTGTGTTTAAGGAACAATACTTTAGCAAAATAGCCCCACACTCAAAAGTACTTTAGACTAGGTTTCCTGCTTTTCTAGAATTCAAATGGAATGCTCTCTTTATGTTTTAGGGGAACTCTATTCAGAATATGACAAGCCATATTCAGAGCTTTCCCCTACATATACTTGGGTAAATCAAAATTCAAAAGTAGACTATTAATCATGTCTATAAATGTTCTATTCTTTTGCTCAACTATCTCATTTGAAGCGAGAAAATAAGGGCCAGTTTCTTCATGAACTATGCCAAAATTTTGGTAATATTCATAAAATGGATTGGACCCATATTCTCCACCCCTATTTGACCTTAACTATTTAAGTGTTCTACCAGTTTGTGTTTCGGCTTCATTTTTAAACGTAATGAACTTCTTAAGTGCTTCATCTTTATGTTTTAGTAAATAAACATAACAATATCTACTGTTGCCATCTATAAAGATGATAAAGTATCTTTTATTGTCTTTTGTTAAGACCCTATTGAACTCACAAATATCTGTGTGTACTGAGTCAAGAATTTTAGTTTGCCTTTCAATTGAGTGGTAAGGCTTTCTCACTTGTTTAGCTTCAACACAAATTTAATATTTATGACCTCGTTCAATTTCATGTTTAGGAATTAAATTTAAGTTCATCATTTATTTGATAGAACTAAAATTTAAGTATCCTGAACGACTATGCCAAATAGAAGAATTCTCAATAACATTTATGATAGGAGAATTAGAAACATGAACTTTATTTGAACAAAGAATATTTTCAACTTGCAATTTGAACAAACCATCAGAAAGATATCCTTTACAAATAAAAGTTCTGTAATGTAAAATTACAACTTTATTTGATTTAAAGAAAATCTCAAAACCCTCCATAACTATTACAGAATCACTTATTATATTTTTTCAAACTGTTGGGACATGATGCACCATTTGCAGAGACAATATGTGCCTTGAAGGAAATTCAGGTCCATATGTCCTATCCCAAACACTTTGGCTACACTTAAGTTCCCCATCATCACAGTCCTTTCGCTAATAGGTTGGTAAGACACAAATATTAATTTATCAGTACAAACGTGCACATTAGCACCAGTGTCTATCAGCCAATCATATGGTTCATAGATAAAGAATAATTTGGGTTTAAAAGAAACATACTCATCAACGGATGCATCGGAAACTTCAGCTTCCCTGGTATCTCTAATAACTATGTTGACAACTGGTCTAGCAAACTGGGCTTTAGCTTTGGCTTTCTGAGAGGGAACTCCTTAGCCCAATGCCCTTTTTGTCCACAATTCTAGCATGGCCTATTAGCCTTCGACTTCTTACTTATTTTAACTTTTCCTTTATCGATGGTTTCAGAGTTTAAGTTCAAGTTGATTTTCTTCTTTCCCACTATCACATTTGCCTTAGGATTATATTCAACAGGAACATTATGTGATTGATTTCTATGTTTCTCTTCTATGCTTATGGCAATCATCAGATCATCTAAAGTTAATTCCCTTTTTGATGCTTTAGAGTTGTGCCGAAGCCTTCCCAAGACTTGGGGAGCTTATCAACAATTGACATCACCATACATTTCTCAAGGAGTTTTATCTCAGCATTAGCTAGGAAATGCTCTACATTGATCAATTCATGTATTTGTTCAGATATAGACCTGCCCTCAACCATCTGATACTTCAGGAATTTGGAAACCGAATACTTTTTGAGCCCTTGCTCTTCAATATTACATTTCCTATCTAATTCGTCCTATAAAGACTTAGCCAAATAGAAATCAAAATAGTACACATCAAAGAGTGTATCAGACAAAGCTGACAAAATCACCCCTCAAACAATCTAATCCTTCATTTTCCAATTAACTATTTTCTTAGTTTTGGGTTCAGGTTTAATTGGTTCTGGCATGGTCAACTGAATCAATAAAAAAAAACCTTTCATCATCAACCAAATTTTTATGCGTTGTTACCAATGCTTAAAGAACTGGCTCGAGAACTTTTTTGGAAGACCGAAAAGGTCAACTTTTGCTGACAAAACTTCACTAATAGCACTAGAACTTGCAGTCATGATGGATTACAAAATTAACCTTAAAGTAGAGTATCTAGGCCGAATTCCTAAAATAAGATATCTACTTAGAAATATCAATCAAGATTCCTAGACAAGATATTTAATTAGAAATATCAGGCAAGATTCCTAGATATGATATCTAATCAAAATTCCAGCAGATAAAAACACACGAAAGAATAATTTCTTCAAGATTATTATTTCCCAGGATATACCAACATGCAATGTAATAATTAAATAGTGCAAATTAGGTTATCATGAATTAAAATAGATAATCACAATTGAGGTAATATGTACGTTTTATCAATATGAAATTCAAATAAAGCATACGATATCAGAATTAATACATATATAGTATATGTTGTCAGAATTGAACATACAACATGTGTTATTAGAATTAAACATATAGCATGCGTGATCAAAAATATACATCAAATTCAAGGCAAATCAGAAATTTATATAAATAACTAGATACGAGTCCAGGAAAAGCTAAAATTCATATATCAACCGAGGCAATAAAATAATAAAGCATGTTGTCAGTTTTATCTAATATAAATATCAAATTTTAAAATAAACTTATGTTAAAGATTCTGTATCGTAACAGAATTAATCGGGCGATCAAATCATAAAAAATTCTATTTACCTTGAAAAAATAAGTGCCCCGACTCACCAGTACAATAGGTACAACGCAACTCCTTCCAGGATGAGATTCTCCAGAACAATCAGGTGCATTTCGTCTCATTCACCTTAATTTGTACTTAGTCGCTGAAATTAGAATCAAATAGCCAAAACCACTAGAAAATAGGAAAAATTAGAGTATAAATATATGTATATTCTGGCTATAAGAATGTAGAAAGGTGAAAATATAAGAAGGCTGCAAAGCAACAGGATAATCAGTGGGGGAGGAAGAAAACGCAAGGCAGAAAAGGCACTGCTTTTGTGGTGTTTGGTGTATCTTCAAGTTTGCCCAAGGTAGTCTATTTATAGGGGAGGATTAAGGTCGGCTGCGGGAGATGGGTTGACGACCATACCTAATATCAGCTACGGTTTGACGGCTGGAAAAACTGATTAGGATTTTAACCAAAAGGAAAAACCTAATATGTATTAGCATTATCCATCCTTAAGTATCTAGCTAGATCTTCAACGAGTATGACTCATGACACGATCAATCCCATTATTCAACAAGCCTATTCATTAGTAGCTGGCTAAATCTCCAAACGGGTATGACTCGGTTAATCCCTTTATCCGATAAGCCTGGTAAGTTTAAAATTCGAAACTTTTAATTGAATTTATCCCAAAAAATAAGATTGAGACATTCACCCTAACACCCGCACCCCAGACTCAGGCAGCAATGATGTGTGTGTAGTCCACTTATATAAACCCCTTAAAGGACACTTTATCAAGTATTCTTACTTGAGTTCAATATAAACTAGTCTACACTAGTTTATAAAACCAATGTGGGACAAGTGAAGGGTTGGAATAATCTTTCAACTCCTCAACTTGATTTTATAATGTACAAGCAAGTCTCCACTATCTCAAGTTTTCCATGTGGAACAACTCAACATGTAACACTTAACCAGTTTCCTTCCTCTATTGCACCACCACAATTAATCTTTAGATTCTAACCATAATTAAACAATTAATTATGCTACAATTGTGCCAATTACAACAGTTTGTGCATGCCAAACTTGCCCCATGTTCGCACTGTCTACTTTGCATGCCAAGCCCTTGTTAGGTATCCCCATGCGTGCCAATTTTAAGTTCCTACATGTCCACCCATTTAAGCGCGTATGCTATCCAACTCGACGCACACACGATCTAGTTATTGCTCGTTATTTGCACCCAAATCTATCTAAAAGATGATGCATAGCATGATTATGCCTACGCCTATGGTTAAAGTTTTATATAGTCCAAGTCTTAGCTAACATCTTGTGCCTCAACCTGCTAGCACCATTTTGTAGACCCTTAGGGCACGTTTGGTTTTATAGACATGATTGATAAAATTATAATAATATGGTGAGATTACACCATTGAAGATAATATAATACTATATTTGGTGAGTAGGATTATACAGTTTGGATATGTATTGATTTATCAATTTCTTGTTTGGATATAAGAATTAAATAATTGAGTTAATGAATTTACCAACATACCTATTATAGTAGGACAAATTAAAACCCCAATATTTGCATTTATTCTTGTATTGCATATGTATAATTGTTATAAGCCTAATTTTTTATTCCTACCACTATTTGGATTATACAATCTAGCCCCCCTTGGGTGGATTAACAATCAATTAATTCAAAAATTATGAACCGAGCTTATCATCAATCTTGGACTTTTAACATGTTATCCAAACACTTGACATGGCTTGATTGAATTATCAATCAAGTCATGTTCATAGAACCAAATGTGCCCTTATGGTAATCTAACGCACCGGTGGCAATCATCATTTTGAAGGGTGAACACATGGCAATGTATTATTTTCTTGATTTTCACCTATTTAACTACAACAAAAATCTTTTTGTCTTCTTTTTTCTTATTTCTTTCTTAGTTCAATTTATAATTTTTTTTCCTGCCATTTTAACTGAAATGATAACTTCTCATTCATTCACAAAATTCTCATTTTTAAAAATTTGTAATAAAAAATAATATAATAGCCTTAGAATTATGTTTTACTTATGGCTCAAGCACTTGCTAGATGCATGGCAATTTTTATGACTTGACTTATTGTTGAGAGTATAATAATTTAAATATTACATTTGAATTATAAC
>JACGDI010005578.1:3680-30107 GCA_014898725.1 Jacaranda copaia
AATAGCTCACAGGTAAGTATATTGTCCATGGATCTTGCTGACTTCCCAGCACCCAAGACAGGCACAAGGTTGAAGATTGGCCCTTTATCACAGTCAATCCTCATGCTCATCTCCCCAAATTCATGGAATGCATTGATAAATATTGTTGACAAAGTTCCATGGCTCGTTTGAGGACTTGCTGTGAAATAGATCCTCAAATTCTACAAACAGTAAAATATCAATGAGGATCGTTGTGAAAATCAGAAACACCAATGGCATACAGAAGCCTACAAGAAGCAGGGAAAGTAAAAGCCTTATCCTGTGGTTTCCTAACTACAGCCAAACCCCAGCCTCTAAGGCTTTAAAAACATGCTTTCAGTTCGACTAATAATAGCACCTGTGTCACACAGCTTTAACTTAATGTATTTCTAACTAGCATCCACCAAACAGAATGACTATGGTGCATTGAGAAAGCTAGCAAATCATTTAAATCCTATGTACCTCAAGAAGAATGTCTGCTAAAGTTCATCAGGATTAAATTCTTGCATCGATTGAATTATATGATTTAGGAGCTCGGGATTTCAAAATAGTCACAACAAATCACTTGCACTTGCTGGATAATATTTGAAAAAATATTGAAGTCATTCAAATCCTCAGCTCCATATTCCTCCCAGAATTCAGAATCCTTTGCTCCCTACGAAGTCTTACATAGATTGTGTTGTTATCTCATCAGTGAATCTTGAAAATAACAAATTGGGTTCATAGAAATCCAATCCATCTCAAAATCAAATGATTCAAATCTATGAATGCATGTGCAAATTACATGTCTGCCTATTGCAAAATGTTTTCTCTACCAGGCTTGTCTATATGAATGAGAAGGACAGAGGAATCACATCTGAAATGTTTCTTCAAAATTTCACTACAAAAAACTGAAAAAGAACATAAAAATTATGCGTAAAGTCTAAGGTGCATCTAGGTAGAATATTCTTGACGAATGGTGGGATGGTAAATGCTTGAGATGCTTGAGGGGACTACAACCAAGGAAAATCAGAACTGCAATAGGGTATCTCTACTCTACCTCAGCTTGTACAATCAAAAAGATTAAGGCTAGAAAGAAATACTGCTCAAAGATTAAACCAGGGCATATCCATTTCATTCTGCTTATGTGCAGTTGAACTACATAGCTGAACAAGTGATTTTTCATATAAAATCTACTAAGAGACTTGTAATTAAGAGAATAAAAATAGCAGGTTGCCAAAAGATCCCGACAAAAGCATAAGATAGGACAAGGTAAATAAATTCCATGGAAGGACAATACAGTAAGACAAAGACAACCGGAAAAGTGCCAATTAGCAAGGAAAAGCACCACATAGATAAAGTCATCCAGGAACCGAAACATTTTAACAATCAGATATTGATGTATCATTTTAAGATTAATTGCCAGGAGAACTAAATTCTACTTGAGCGGGACTATGCCCAGAACGTTGTTTTCCAGATGCAGCAATTTTGGAACAGGAACTTCAATCATAGTCATGTCAACTACATCGGCATGCTATGTCACAAGATAAAATAATGTTCAAGTAACCAACACAAGAAGTTCAAGTTAATAGTTAAAAGATAGAACATGTAGAAAAAGGGAACAAGTTATCAACTAAGAAGTGAAACATTTCTGCCATGGAATTCTCAATGTAACATGTAACCCTCTAGACCGTCACCTTCTCTTCAAATAACTTAATTTAAGTTTCTACAGATAGATGGCATTCAACTTATTTAACCACCTAATTGCTATTGATAATAATAAGTCAGGATACATTGTGGAGCAGGCCCTATACAGCCTTGACTAAACTGTTCACACTTGTTTGAGCTTTAGATAATCAAATAAATCATGGTTACAGTTGATTTTTCTCACTGAAAAGGTGAGTGGCAATTAATTAACTGGCAAAAGTTGATCAATAATGCATTTGAATAATTAAATTTAGAAATGCAGATCAACTTCAGCAAATAAAAGAGTCGGCAAAGATGGATAGCACAGCAATATAGTATCTGCAATGCAGACAATCAACCTAGTATAACAAGTAGAAGTAATAAGTGGCGGTGGAAATGCAAAACTATTACGCAGAGAAGACGCACAACTATTAAATAAACAACAGTATGCGGGAGAGAACAAAGCATTGCAAGAGAAAATTGAGTACAATGGAAGAGAAAACTAACCATTACATCGTCCCATGATAAATCATTCGCCAGAAGGACTTTATCAAGAAGATAGATGCAGAATTCTGCCATCCTTATAAATTGTTTTTCAGTAGTAGCTATACATTGTGATTCATCATAAGCAGGGTAAGTAGACTGAGAACAGATTTTTGCTGCAATTTCCGGTGTAACAGATACGACAGCTGTACATATTCTTCCACTAATGATGCATTTCTGAATACAATTGTCATGCCAGTTTTCATGCTGAAATCCCCAATAAGCTTGTCTGAGACATAAATCTTGTTTGGTAACACCAGTTGGAGTATTCATATTCTCCCCTCGGTAAAGCAGAGGTTTTACTTCCACTAAAGCTCTGTACGCCAAAATCACAATAATCAGCACAACAAAAAGTTATGAGCGACATCTTTATCTTGTAGCCGCATATTGAGTTAATTTCGAGTCATTAGTATATACTTTAAGCTAAAAGTAATGCCTGGAAAAATACCTGAAAAAAGTAAAATCTGATTATTTCATGACAATAATAATTAATTTTTTCTTTTGAAACATTTTACTTGCGCAGGATTTTTTTTACAAGAATCACTTATGCTGATGCCAGCTTATGATGCAATGGTAAACTCATAGATGTCCAAGAAGATAATCACCTTTTTGGCAGATCAGGAACAAGAATGTATAAAACAATAGGATCATTCACTACAGGCATGTTAGACCTCCTTCCACTATTTAACCGCAACTTCATTTGTGCAAGACAAACATCCTTCTTATTCGCAATGGCAATTCTGTCTGATGAATTCAAAGATATCGAACAGTAAAATACCAGGGCAACAGCAGACATAGATATTGAACAGTCGAAACATTTTGCAACAGCTTCACAGTTCTCTAATGCTTGTTGAAACTCAAGTGCAGGACCTCCATCGCAAAGCAACATTGTTGGTGGGTCAAGCCCCAACTGGCCAGCCATATACAAAATACCATCATGCAATGTTGCCTGGTACATATGCACAAATAAATGAGAAATATGCTGAAAGTTGCAAAGACAATTTACAAGCAGTTCTTAACCAAGAAAGTCACATCATGTTAAAGATAATGCATACACATTTATAGATCCTTGCATCAAAAAGTTCACTATCAAAACATTTACTTTATAAAGTACTAAACTAAGCAACCCAACTTTGCCACTAGTTTCTGAGTAGCAAAACTATACTTTGCAAGATGTATCTTCATAATAGTTATTACTACAAATCAAATTCCATGCTCCAGCTTGATAACCTTATGTATTCACATTGCAAAATTGCACTCATGCATTCATCAATGTTCATCATAATAAGTAACAGAAGCAAAAAAACAATAAATATTACACACACACACACTGATGTATATGTTTCTATTGAGCATGTCATTAAAGAAATGGTCATCAATTCATATACTGGAAAAAGATGTTAGAATTCTATGTGGTCTCACAAGGAAGCATGAGTATGTAAAATGTACACGAACTGTTTTTCCTCCAATCCTGACTTTAATGTGGAGTTCCCTGAAGTTCAAGGATGATATAGAACGATATACACAATCCCAAGGACTTATTTGGCAACATAAAAACACAAACAAATAAGAGCAAAGAGTAAAACTGCATGTAACTGAATAACATCATTCAGAAAAACCATTACCTTTCTTCCTATTTAACAATGGTAATAGGATGCCAATCCTCCGGAATTTCCAAGAGGCAAGCATTTCTTGATGAATATGGTTTTTTTGTCAAATATGATAAGAGTGGTTGTACTAAATGACATGGACACGAAGTCTCTTAGATGGATGGAGGAGAAACACCAAGAAAGAGAAGTTCCATATCCAAATGCAATAACCAACCCTAAAGAAAAACAAAATAAGATTTGTGACCAAGCTGGGGGCAGCTTTTTGTACACATTGAAAATCTGGGAACCTAAAACACTGACAGCATGTTTAAAGCTTGTATGGTAAACAAATCAGAAAAGCATTGCTCCCATGACGATGATATTTAGGGAGATAAAATGTCCAAAATTCTTTGTCACACCAAGGAGCTCTTCCTTGATAGAACAGCATAATTCAACAACCAAGCCAATGGAAAACTGAAAATTTCATCTTCATAAACATATATTATTCAGATAATGAAGAGATAAAGTTCAAAATGCGGATGAACGCATTTAGCACATATGCATGTAGGGAAATGGAGATTGGCATTAAAATGTTTAAGAACGTCTAAAGACTCATTAAGATTAATTTTGGTCTTACTTCATAATAGGTTATAATATCTAGTGGTTTCTCTGAGACACTGAACGATCTTTTGCTTCATGTTTGCTGATCTCATGATAAATGAAGGTAATGGATCGCGGTCCATTGATCCTGTGATATGCTTAAAGAATAAAAGTTGATAGGAAAAACAATGCCTTGATGTATATTAAGACACAAAGAAGAATGCAGAACATCTCTGTGAAGAGAGGGAAAATAATGCAGCCATACATCAAAAGAAACTTGTTTGTTGCCAAAGTCTTCATACCATTTGATAAGGAAAAAAGAAATAACCAGAATCCACATTTGAAAGATGTCTAACCTGGCTGTATGGACCAATACAACTAGGAGCCCACTCAGAAATACTTTGAACATGCAAAACATTTTTAGTATTATCATTAGACACCAAAACTTCAACATACGCCCTCCCCAAACCAGCTTGCAATAGAGGAAGTTCTATGGTAGAACGTGATGGCACACCAAAACGACACTTTTCTTGAGTAATGAATTTCACATATTCATCATTTGCTGGTGCAAACTCATTCATGTCAGCAATGTATAGATGTATGTAAAGAACATTCTCCCAAGAGCAATCATATTCCTCAAGCAGCAACTCAATTCTTGTTAAGATCATCTCCAGATCCTCTCGCAAATCTGTCAAATTAGAAATGGTCAAAGCACAAAAATATGAACATACAAATGAACTACGTCTCAACTATAACAAAAAAGAGAATAACCAAAAATAAAAAAAAAATAAAAAAAATAAAAGAAGAAGAGAGAGGACAAATGCATATTGGGAAACAAAGATGTACTTCAGCCACAACTTCTTTCCGTCATAACTTAATGCCATACCTGCTGAGGTTTTAGAAGCATCTTGCAGCCAACAAGCAATGGAAAAGGTATTATCTATCTTCAATTTTGAGATGTGAAGTTCTTGTTTTGTATCCAGTGCTAAGTCAGAAATCACATCATTTTTGTGACAGGGGGCTTCTCGGATATCTTGGCAATCTCCCAGCACTTCACATACTGAATTGAACTCTCCCACAGTTACCTCATCCCTTTGGTCATTATCATTGGCAGACAACAAGCCCAACTTCTTCTCCAAATGATATTCCAAGGGATGAAGAACCCCTACAGGAGCTATTTGATCTGATGAATGTAAGACAACTTGAAATTTATCTAGCACAACTCGAGCATTCTGCAAAAGATCTAAATATTAATATTTTAAATGGAAAGGGAACAAAAACAAGCTAAATATAGGATCAAGCAAAAGTTCGATCAGAAATTATAGAATCATAAGCTGATAAGCAATTAAGATGAGCAGAAATTGTACATGTGTTCCCACTCATCTCATAATGAAAATTAAAAACTTAGACCAAAATGAGAGACGCTTACTTTGAAAAGGGGACAGTCCAGAGTTAATGTTTCGTATTCTCCCCCTTCACCGCATACATTTATCCCATACAACCTGCAAATCAATCAGCAAAACATTAATTTTGGTGGAGAATAAGTACCATGGAATATTAGAAAAAGTTGCTAACATACTCTTTTAGGTTGTGAAGATGGGATTGTAACTGTGTTATTTCCTTTCCCAAGTGCTTTGCAGGATCCAACCCTATGGCCGCAACCTATGAAAAGAAAAAGTGAGTGGGAGGGAATTATAGATTTAGGTTTTAGACTATTAGTTAAAATTGAGATATAAAAAATATTGTTCCACTTTTGCCGAAGCATTGAGCAAATCCACATGGAGTCAGTAAAACTGCAGATAAATCAAAGATAACTTTGGGCAGAATCATTGCAAAGACACAAAGCAGAATTATAATAGGACATCACTCGGTTAATGTTCTGTTTAACAAAATCTGAATAAAGAGTACTAAGTCCAGAAGACTGTATGCTAAATGTGCATTAAAGAGCTAAATCAAAAATCACTTAACCAATTAAAAAGAAAAGTTAAACACATTATACCTTTACTGTGATGGCAATAATTCCACTTCTTATCTAGAAACAAACAAAAGACAACTTAATATAAGTAATAAAATGATTCCTATAATCAAGAAACATATAAAGAATTAGCATCAGGGATTTGAATATATCTATAATTGATAAAAAATAAATTTTACCATCTGTTGAAGGAGCAATGGCTGATCTTGCTTCCACAAATATGCCAAAGAAACAAGCCCTAACCTAGAACATACACTTTCCACACGTAGCCTTTGATAGTCAGAAGCAATTGCACCTGAGGAGACTGCTGAAACAGAGGGTATCTGCTGCTTTACTTCTTTTAATAGGATTAACATATCTTCAACTTCATCTCCGGGAGTCATATTGTAGCTAAGGCCATGATGCCTGTGAAGCCCAAAATAACAAATTACCAAAAGAAGAGACATGAGTACATTGTCAGAAAGCCTAAAGTAGATACACTGATAGTAACAAATTTACCATAATTAATCAGCATTTAGCACGACAGAATTAATAAAGAAGATTATATGATTATCAAGAAATATTCTTGTATCTTATGTTCTGGAAGTACTGGAAGTAACGCTATATTTTTTGGCCCCCTTCTAATTGCAAATTGGTAGAGGACTTGCCTAAACCTTCACCAATCAGTGGCGGTTGTCAAATGAAAACAAAAAATGGAAGGGAGCTGAGAAGAAAATAGTGGGGTTGCATGGAATCAGTATTTTAATTGGCTTGGTGCCTTTTTTATGCGTCAGATTCTACTTGTCTTCCTAAAATGACTGCACAGAAGTTCAACTCAAACAGTATGGCACCTGATGTTATCTATCAACACCTTTTAAAACTAAAAACTCCTGACGTGTGCAAGTAATGTTTCTCTTGTCTCTATGTTTAACATAAATTGCTAAAAAACATGCGGTTGGACACAAGGCATATATATACAATACATAGACACATGGACAGCCTCCACAATATTTCTCTTATAGGTATGCATAACATAAATTGCTAAGAAGCATGAAATTGGACAAAGGGCATATTATACAACACATGGACAGCCTCCACTGAGCATGTTGATGTCAAAGTTGGGAAACATTGTGAGATATTGGCAACTATACAAATGCATATATAAGTGTACCAAAGTAAAGTTTTTCCCCTTCACTATTATATGCCTTTCTCTAACATATAGTGATGGCTTAAACAATGTGACACAGTTGGTAGCTTTACAATTGATCCCAGGTGGTGTCAATAAGTATTCAACTTTTACAAAGAAGCCTGATATATATCCGGTACATTACACATTATTATTTACTTCTGACATGTTAAGTGTTGGGCATGCATCTGGCTCTGTTAAGAAGATTGATGTCTGGATCTGCACATGTGCAAAGGTATATAGGCTAATTGACCATGGTCATCCATAGATAAATAGTTCCCCAGGCGCAAATACAGATTTATTACTTTATTCAACTAAGAGTAGAAAAATGATTTCTTTGTGGGTGCCAATAATAATATGCCTGGGTTTGATTTGTATTTTATCATAACACCAAATGAGTACATTTAGAACTGAAAAAGAAAAGAAAAGAGAAAAGGAAATAAGACTAGATTTGTCAATTTCATAAAATATAGCACTAGGGGAACAAGACAAGCTGAATATAAGAAATTATCGAGCTCGAGCTCAAGTTCTAATCAAATGCATCAAGTTTTGAAGTTGATTCAAAATTTTGACGAGTCCAACCACCCAATGCCATGATGACATTTGTGCTTGAGCCGATCAAGTTTGAGTTCCAATTCAAATATCTCAAATTTTCAATTTTTTCCTGAATATGCTTAACAAGGGCAAAAGTGCATCAAAATTTTGGAAAATTATATCGAAACAATATTTGAGAGAAATATAAGAAAAGGAGATGATTCAATTTAACTATTTTCAGTAGATAACATCTAACAGCCTACAGAGAGTTGTTTTCATGGTTTCTTGGAAGTGCAAATATTTTCGGCTGCCCTTTCCCATACCCTCCCCCTTCCAGCCTAATTCTGGTTTGCTTTCACATGTGTCAACAATGAAAAAATGAGGCCTGACCAGGGTGATGCAAACACATGGGTTCGTGTGGGGTATGAAGGTGGAAATTCAGGTCTGGCCTCAAATGAAAGAGATTAGATTAAGGAATTAGGGTACAAATATGACTAATATGGGCTAAATGAATGACAAACAAATCAAATGCATAGTCAAAACTATAATAAAACTGAAATACACTATATCCAGAACTGAAGTATAAATTAAATACTTATTTGAAGATAGGAAAATATTTGAAATTTACTAAAAGGTTGCAAGTTACTCACAAGCAACAAAATAAAAGTAATCAAAATCAAGCTCCTTGCAACTAAATATTTGAGCCAGCTCAATCGTGGCTCAAGTTTGATAAAGTTGGATATGAATTTGGTTTTAAACTTTAATCATGCTCAAAAAGCTCGTGAGCTAGCGCAAACCTGCTTGTGATATTCTAGAGGAAGGTGGGGACTGTTTGCACTCTTAGACAAACTATAGCAACATCCATTCAGAATAATAATACCCAGAATAACAATAGCGTAACATAATCTGCTATGAAACATAACAATGCTGAAACCTACGCTTTTTGTTGGATATGTAGTCAGACACAATAAGTGTATTGTAGCTTCTGCAATGTAAAAAGTTGGATATCAAGGGTTGTTTGCAAGGACTTGTACTTTCAAATTGATAAAGTTCAAAGATTTTGAGAAAATCAAAAGGAACCTTAAATCAATTTCTTTTTCTCTTTCTTTTTTCTTCTCCCTCTGTTCCATATCTTTTCTTTCCTTTCACTCGTTTTCCTTCTTCTTTGTTCTTTTTCCTTCTAATTTGAGTTGCAACCACCACCCCACAACCAGCCACCAACTCTACCCCACTCCACAATCTGCCACCTGAACCCCTGTCCTGGTTTCACTTGCAACCTCTTTTCCTTTTTCTGGTTCCTCTACTAGTTTGAGCTGCGGTCATCACCCAAACCCCCTCCACCAGCCACCGCACGAACCCTCTACTGGTTTGGTTTGGAGCCATTTTTTCCTTTTATTTTTTGGCTCCTATTGTGGTTTGAGTCGTCGCCACTGCCCCACCAACCGAACCCCACTCCATCAGCCACTGCCGGAACACAAACCTCCCCCCCCCCCAACCTTCTTCTTTTTCCTTTGTTCTTTATTTTTTTCTTCTCCTAGTTTAATTAGCACCACTGCCCGCACAACTCACCCTCCCCACCCAACCCAACGTACCACCTGCAACCCCTGAATTGGCACGATAAATTTGGGTTTATTAAAATTATCGAGGGAAAAAAATGTCATACAGAACTCTGAATTATTTATGGGAAATACAGAAACAACGAAGCTCTTAGATTTTGCCCACTTTTGGGCATTTTCAAAGCCAAGAAAAAATGGATGGAGAAAACATTCTTCACCCACTTTTATTCAGCAGAAAGCTCACAAGCCACATAAATAAGCGGTCACAAACAGCCGCCTAGTTATACCAAAAGTTTCCTGCTTAAAGGGCTTGCCTGGTGGATCCTTGGATCCGTCTCCGAAATAATGGAAGCCCCATGCATTGTGCATAGCTAACAACTATCTGGTGTCCCACCTGCAAAAGACATTCAACACTTCTTATTAAAGATATAATAAAAGAAAGATGTATTAATTCTACACTGTTGATCACATAGAAGTATTTTCACAAACTAATAATTTCTTAGCACCAATGTGCACTAATTTGCATGCATATCTCCAGAGATAATTAAAGCTAATATAGCAAAGAAATTATTGCAACAATAACTACTTCCACAATTTAATTAAATAACAACCCAAGGAAGAAAAGGAATGCATAGCATCTTAAAAATCTAACTGCATCTCCTTAGTTGAGGTCACTATTTCAGTACTAAAGTCTATAATCAGTTTTCAACAACCTATTGTGTTGCATCCTGTTTTAGTTCATTGCAGTTTAATATTCCGCAATGGGCATAAAGAAAAGAGAGTCTTTGAGGAGCTGCTCAGCTTCTGCTTCACATAATTTACTCACACACAAGAAAATGGGATGCTCTATTGCAGAAGATACTTGGAGAGTGAGAATTTCAGTTTACAACATAAACGGTAGTTCATAAGTAACAAATATATAAGAAAACAACTTTCTTCAGTTAGGAGAACATTGTGGACAATTTCCAATCATATGAACTTTTTTCCAGACACTCCACGGTCCTCACATACATACATGTCAAACATTTATATATAAGAATGTGATTTCCTGCAATATGCCAGTATATAAAATTCATCTATTAAAATTTCTCAGATTAAAGGACTTCAAATTCCAATTCAAGCACAAAAATATTTAACTTCAGTCTATCTATCTTTTTATTCATCAACGAAAATACACGTTGCCAAAAAGAAGTTGAATGAAGGCAAACGCTTACTGTTTGATACATGTAACTGTCAAGCTCATCTTGTGCTTCATCAACTGGCATCAAATTGGCCAGCGCAACGACCTGAAATAAAAAATTTAAGAAAAGAAGAAAAGTAAAAAGAAATGACTACCAAACTAATTCCGCACACACACTTGAAAACGGAGAAGATAAAGAGAAACCTGGTGGCCGTATTGCTGGCATTTCATCATTGCATAGCAACTGTCCTTACCGCCACTGACTAGTGCCACCACTTTCATTATTGGTGGCACCAGGCGTTTCCACAGTTTGAGTTGACTAGGGCTTAGGATACGGAGAACTTACTTTCTGCCAACGAGTTACAATCCAACCAAGGTTAGGATCTGGCCACTTTACAGACTCTACTGGATTTAATTCCTACTCTTCGAAAATTGGAAGAAAAGGACCTTCAAATTCTAATCCTAAACCATAAACCTCCAAAGATAAAATTTCATTTCTTAAAATCGAAAAGAGAAATAAAATTCTCTCATACCATACCTTCAATTCAAGTACACCATCAACTCTAGATAACTCTTTTTAAGAAAATTACCCATCGGAAAATGCACGCGCATTAAAAATTAAAAATAAATTAGGCAAAAGCAAAGTGACTATGTAGCATTATATTTATCAATATCTCAAACATCGCATCGAATTCTTATTGAGCAGTTGACTTCTCCGAACGGCGAAACTAAAATAGACAAAGAAAACAATATAAGTCGACCTTCATCTATTTTTTTAACAGTTATCTAGAAAAAAAATTTTAATTCTACTTTCAATTTACTATTTAGTTCCTATTTGAATTATCACACACTATACTTTTCATTTCTTTATAAAATTTAGGAATCATTTTTTATATTTTTTAAAAAAATCTATATATCTTTATATTTGAAAAAAAAATAATAAAAATATCTAAAAAATATTTTTCTCTCTTCAAGAAAAACGTTTTCTTTTTTTTTTTTTATCCTAAAATTGACTTCTCAAAGCACCAAAAGAAAAGAACGAGAAATCATTCCTCTACGATTGACGCAAGAAAAGGAAGTGTGAAAAAAAAATACCAAAATTTCTGTCATTTTTCTGCGACAATGAAAGGAATAGCTGCAAAAAGAAGCAAAGTGCAAAAAGAAGCGATCAAAAGAAATAAAAGTATATTTTTGCATTTGAAGTTTCAAATGTCCATAATTTTTCAGTGTTACACTTGTTTCTTGTCTATTTTCTCATGTCTAGGGTTTTTATTCCTTTTTTAGTTATTAAATACTTGAACCCATTTGATATATATATATATATATATATATATGATTTTTGTTATGAAATGGAGAATTTCTGATTTGTACTTGAAGGGCATGAAAGCTGGACTTCATCTTTTTGGAGTTCATACTTCTTTTTACTTGAAATTATATGGTGAAATTAAACAATAAAACTATCTGAAAGTAGTAGTGTATTATTTATAGTACAAAATATCCAAACTTGCAGTACACATTATGCAAAAATATAGTATATAATCTGTGTAGTTGCAGTAGATTTTAGAAGCAAATGCAATATAAAACATTCAAACTTATAATACACATGAGACAAAAGTGTAGTATATAATATTTGTAGCTATAGTACATTTTAGAAACAAATATAGTATAAAATATTTTGTTCCTAAACATTTCTTTAAGAAGTATCATGAACCGTCAAAGCAACACGAAACTTTTTTCTGCAATTGTATCCACAGAGTCGGATTTCAAAACTTTGGTTTAAATCAAACCTAAATAAGTAGAGGATCTAATGAAAAAAAGATAGGGTAAGGGCTTGTTAATTTATGAATTGGAGCATTTTGCCAAAATATTTTAGCAAAATGATTTTGGGGGAGTGAGGTTGAAAAATGTGATGATTGTTTATTTGTATTTTGGATGATAAATGGAAAATAAATTGAGAGAAAATTGTTTGTTTGTTTGCGTTTTGGGAGGGGACAAAATGTCACATTAATAACTTTTCTGTTGGGTTGGTAGGGTGAAATTGATATTTTAAAATTATTTATGTATGTGTATATATAAATTAGGTAGGGAGGACAAAAAATGATAGGGTTAGATATTAGGGAATGGGTAGAAAATGAATTGAGAAGATATTTTGGGCCTTTTTATGTGTATTTTGGATAATGAGATTGGAAAATGTAATGAAAGGTTGTTTGTTCATATTATTTTGACAATTTATAAACAAACAAGCCCTAAGATTTTCCTAATTGGTTGGAAATGGCATTGAGCTTAGCATGGATTCTCCCATAGACATGCAGAACAGTTTTGCTAACATAAGGGATTCAAAACAGAAGAAAAGGCCTTTGATTGTCAATTTTTATAGGAAAGCTCAAGAGTGGAGATAAAAAGTTCCCAACTTGGAGTATATGACATGACAACACCACAAAAACAATCAGCACACAAATTACACCAAGATCATATCAGAAAACTAAATGATTCTTGTATTCAATGTAACAAAATCAATAGATCTAACACGATTCAATATAATCCTCCTCACATGCCTATAGATTCAAAATGTCATGAAACTTCTCAAATGCAAAAAATTCCCTTTGGGTCTATTCATTTAAATTCCTGGTCGCAGTCCATTATTGGTTTCTTGTGGGTTAAAATTATTGTAAATTAAATCAGTTGGATCAATGGAAACATTCTTGAGAAAGAAATAAGGCAAAATTTTATTGATTTGATTGATGGACACTTACTTTTGTGGCAGTCTAGTTTTACAAGATGAAGGGAAAATTAATCCTACTCATTATTCACGAGCTACCATAATTTTATAAACAAAAACACAGTTATGGTTCTACATGAAGTGCCCAGCATGAAATTCCAAAAGATTAACTTCGTGCTACTCATTCAAAATGAATTTTCTGGTGATAAGACTATTTCATGAACTGTAGTCCACTTCAAGCCATACTACCAATAATTCCTCCTTAAACAAAACAACAATAACCTATATTAGCCACAAAGCCATCAAGCATTCAGCACCAAAATTAGGAGCTTAATACAATAGAATTTTTTTGTTAATAGATTCAGGTTTCTCATGTTGTTCTTTGGTGAAGACCATCAAACATGGCACAGAATGTTGGATGCCACAGCTTGTATGTTCTTTCAAAATGAAGAAACAAAAATCACACAAGACAAACAACATTTCTTAGCCAATTATTATTTTGAATTAACAAAGATGTTGTATAACCATCCAGGAAAAAATATTGTATAATTATTGGTAAAACAAAGAACAAGAATAGTACCAAACATTTTCAGCACTCCAGACAAGCAACCCATGCAAACAAATGTCAAAATCTTATTGTGCTCACTACGTGCAAGGTGTAAACGGAGGCCACCCAGCAGACGAGACAATGAGAGTAGAGCAGCAATGAGGAGATGGTACTACCACTCTTTAGCGCTAGGTAATAGCGGAGAGGTGTGATGATCTAGCGCTGGAGGTTGTTGATGCGGCAACGATGATTAGTCAGCACATGCTTAAATATGGGCTTAGGTAGCTTCAGTAAGATCCATACACTAGACCAACCAATTTTTAATTTCCTTTAGTTCATTTTTTAAGTGATAATTTCCAGAAATAATTTAAATAGAGAAAGAGCTCAAAAATCAAAATTATCTATAAATTTTATAATCAATTATAATTTAATTTTGCATTGTTGCAACTTTTACATCTTAGCCGATAGAGTTAAGTGTCTTCTCAACTCTTAGTTCGTCGCTTGTTAAAAATAATATTTGTGTCATTTTGTTATACAAGTTATCTTGATGTTCATATATGTAGGATTGTAAATAGATGTTCACAAATTTATTTGTTGTTTGCATCTTTTTCTATTTATATAAATATTATCTGTATCTATTTAAAGCGAATATTATCCATATTTGATTAATAAATATTTGATTCTAAATGGATACGAATATGATAAATGCATATATAATTCATTTAATATTCGATCTGAATATATATTCATTAAATAATACATTATTTATATTTTTCAATAAAAATCTCATAATTCACATATATATAAAACTTAGAATTGAAGAATTGGGTATAAAAAATAATTAATTTAAAAAATTATTGTAATATAGAGAGAAAAATTTGAAGAATGAAGTTATTCAACATAAATTACTTTTGGTTGGCTTTATAACTAATATACTTAAATGTCATTATTAATATTAATTAGTGCTAATAATTAACTTTATTCAACTAAAGATTGTGCTATTTGTTTGATTGCTTTTTTTGTTTTATGAAATTGTATATTTCCTTTTATTAATTAAAAAATATGTATTTGCTAAAGGTTGATAGATTCACATATTTGGATACTAATAAATGGATATCCAAATAATTATCTTCGAATATGAATATCCAAAAAAAAATTCAAATATAGGCAATTTTAATCAAATATAGATGTATATGAATAATTATAATTGAATACGGATATATTCGATTTATCCGATGAATACGAATTTGGATATCATGCACAAATATCCATTAAATTTGTATCTGAATATTCGAAAAGTTAATCAAATACAAATATAGAAATAATGTATTTGATCTATATAATATTCGTTTACACCCCTACATATATGCACAAGTAATCATCAATTATTCCAAAATTGCAAATTGAGAGAGTTGGGAGTTGTGATACCCTATTCCATATAGACGAAATAGTGAAAGAGTGATTAATATATAAGTTTTGGCCAAAGAATTTTTGTGCATCCATTAGATATCCCTTTTAGGCAAGTTGATCATAGTCCTATTCTAGAATGCACTCGGTAGGTTTGGAGGCAATTCTAACGTCCAACAAGATCATGGGCTCATGGCATGACAAATGGTATCAGAGCCATCACCAGTTGGAATATTGGGAGTTACATGCTATACAAGGCAAAGTGTCACGTGTGGAAGCCACCTCTTGAACTTGTGGGACAAAGTACTACACATACGGGAGCCACCTCTTGATCTTGTAAGAGCCATCTCTAGAGTCCCAATGCTTGGTGACTAATCTTGGATCAATGTTATGCCACGATGAAGACGTTGCATTCTGAAGAAGAAGTGATTGTGATACCCTATCCCATATGGACTAAATATAAAAGAGTAACTAGTATATAAGCTTTGGCTAAAAAATTCATGTGCATTCATTGGATATTTCTTTTGGACAAGTTGATCATAACATAATTCTAAAATGTACTTGGTGGGTTTGGAGGCAATTCTCGTGTCCAACGGGCTTACAAGCTCAGGGTGTGACAAACGCTCTGATACGACCTTGTAGCACTCCAACACGAGAGGTGCCTTTTCCTACCCGAGATGCTACCTTGGTTGAGTTTTCAATAATTTTTTTTCTTTTCCAAGTATTCTCATCTCAAATTGTTCAAAAATAACCCAAATGACAAATAAGATCATAATCAATAAATAATATCTATGTCAACTTGCCATGATAAATGAACAATCAATCAAGCATTATCAGGTTTATACCAAAGTAATAGTCATAGTGATAATAGAAAAATGCATTTCAAAATTCATTTTTAGTTTTCCCAACACAATCACCAATTTTAGGTAAAACAACAGGTTTATCATTTAAAGAATTTATATAATATTGATTCCGATCATCTCATGATAAAAACTTTAGATCGACTAAAACGCAAGGCTTAAGCGTCGATGCTGCTAGGAATTCCTTTGCATTTACCAAGTGAGGTTTATATTAGCTTTCTTTGTTGGGAGAAAGAACGCGAATATATGTTAATATATCCTGGTTGTTTGATTTTGTTTGTGTTAAGATCTAAATTGTTGTTTGCTCATTCTATACTATTCTATGGTCCTTATGTTGAACTTTGATAGTATATCCGAACTAATCTTCTGGGCTTGTAAATCTTGAGCCATTGTTATTCAAAATATTAGCTTGTCTAACAACATAAACAGAATATCCTATTTACATAAGTTTTGAAAAAAAGTAAACTGTTTGTGAAATTTTACCATACATTGCCCTTTGCATTGATTTGTGGATCTTAGTCATTCATAAACATGTTTTTTTACTTGAAGTCGGAAATTATGTTGGGAAAACTAAAAATAGATTTCAAAATGTATTTTTCTATTATCGCCATGACTATTACTTTGGTATAAACTTGAAATTGCTTGATTAATTGTTCATTTATCATGGCAAGTTGACATAGATATTATTTATTGATTACGATCTTGCTTGTCATTTAGGTTATTTTGGAGTCATTTGAGATATGAATACTTGGAAAAGAAAAAAAATTATTGAAAACCTGATAGAGGTAACATCCCAGCGAGAGTAGGCACCTTTCAAGTCTGGGTGCTACAAAGATTGTGATATCTCATTTCACATGGACTAAATAGTGACTAGCATATAAGCTTTAGCTAAAGAATTCACGTGCATTTATTGGATATCCCTTTTAGGCAAATTGATTATAACCCAATTCTAGGATGCACTCAATAGGTTTGAAGGCAATTCTCACATCCAATGGGCTTGCAAGCTTGGGGCATGACAAATGGTATTAGAGCCATCACCAACCAAAATATTAGGAGCTAAGTACCATATAGGGTAAAGTGCTACATGTGTGGGAGTCATCTCTTGAATTTGCGGGAAAAAGTGCTACACATACGAGAGCCACCTCTAAAGTCCTAATGCTTGGTAACTGATTTTGGATCCATGTCATGTAGTGACGAGGATGTCGCATTCTGAAAGAGGGGTGATTGTGATACCCCATCTCATATTGACTAAATATTGAAAGAGTGAATAGTAAATAAACCTTGGTCAAAAGATTCATATGCATCCATTGGATATCCCTTTTGAGCAAATTGATTATAGCCCAGTTCTAGTATGCACTTAGTGGATTTGGAGGCAATTCTCACATCCAATGGGCTCGTGGGCTTGGGGCATGATAGGAATATGAGTGGAAAGAAAAGAATTGCGGACAGTGTACTTGGGTGCCTTAGGAAGAAAAAGAGTTATGAACTTCTTTATAAAATATTTTTACTAAACTAAATTTTTACTTAACAATAAAAACCATCATTTGTGATTGTAAAGAGTCTTTTTTTATATATATTATAAATATATTGGAGCAATAGAAAATATTTTCAAGTATCTTTATGTTTCATTTACAAATCATTAATGCAATTAAAAAGATGAGCATGTTATTAAAAAGTACCAAATCCCTTCATTATTTTTAGGAGTCGATTTTTACATATCACTTTCTTAGTTTGAACTCTTCATCTCAAGTTTCATTTTTGAGTTTACTTCTCAACTACCTAGACTGATGAAAATGCCCTTATTTCAATTTCTTTTCTTTTTGTTCATTCCTAAACCCTAACCCATTTCTATTTCTTCCTAACACTCATCTCTCTCTCTCTCTCTCTCTCTCTCTCTCTCTCTCTCTCTCTCTCTCTCTCTCTCTTCTGCAATCGCTGATAATATCTTAGCAGGAAGAGAGCATATTTTATCTCCATTATCACACGGTAAAGCAACATTTTACTCTTTTGCAGGCAACAATTTTTTTTATATTTTTTTAGTTTCAAAAAGGTTTGGTAGTAGGGAAGAACTTGAAATTCAATTATTAAGGAGTTGTATATACAATGGGGAACTCTATATCAAGTTCATTCATGCAAGTATGACTCTAATGGAATTTTATTTTCAAATTGGGAAAAAATGGTATGCATTTTGCCCTCAATTCCATATAGTCCAATGCCTTACTTCCCATCAGAAAATGTAAGTAACTTTAAATGCTGACGAGGATATGTCCAACATGATTCACCTGCATTTGTGCTTAAAGATGACTTCACATGATGGTTGTCTGGAAAAGTGATCTTAGAGGATGGGAAAGGCAAAACAGTTATATCAATAGGTAAATGCTTTATATCTTCAACTTTGAATTATATTTATTGTTTAGCATACTTCTAGTTCACAAATGGTACCTCGTTACATTATTAGTTATATACAATTTGTTTTACAAAATACTTTATTTATGTATTTTAGTACTTAGTTCTTTTATGTTAAATACTGGATTTATTTATTTCAGTACTTAACTTTTCTATGTCGAATACTAGATTTTTATTTTTCAGTGCTTAGCTCTTTTATGTTAAATACTAACTTTGTTCATTTCAATTCTTAGCACTTCTACGCTTAATATTGAGTTTTATGGTTTTCCAATACTTTCTCTTTGTTATAAAATACTGGATTAGGTTATTTTAGTACTAAGCTCTTCTATGTGAAATACTGAATTTGTTTACTTTCATACTTAGCTCTTTTATATTAAATACTAAATTTGTTAGTTTTTTACTGTTTAGCTATTCTATGTTAAAACTTGGATTTGGTCATTTTAGTACAAATCTCTTTTATATTAAATACTGAATTTGTTCATTTCAGTACTTGCACACTAAAACTACAACACTTTTTTCTCAATTATTTTGTATTTGACTATGTTTTTTATTTTCATTTAGGAATGAAATAGAGAAGGACATTCCCTGCAAAAGTGATTGACAATATGATTTAGCATCACAAAGAAATTCAATTGATGGTTGGAGTTATTGTATCCATGGAGAGAGTCAAACGTTATAGGATATTGAAGAGTTTATAATTAAACTTAAACAATATGGTGTTGTTACTAGAAAGTCCTTCATATATAAGTGAAATGATTATAAAAATATTATAGCAATTTGTAGCGATAATAATTGCAAATAAAGAATATACGTCTGAAGGCAAAGCTAATAAACTCTTTGGCATTCAAAAATGCAACTTGTAACATACGTGTAATGAGGGTAGTCTTTAGATGAGAAGACATCCTAGAGCTAATTCTGCTTGTGTTGCTAATGTAGTAAAAGAAAAACTGAGAGGAGAGCCATGTTACCAACCTATCAATTTGATGAACAATATTCATAGAGAATTTAGCGTAGAAATTGGATACCATAAAGTATGGTTGGGTAAGAAAATAGGTATGCATGATATTTATGGAGCAGACAAGGGATCCTTTGATAAATAGAAATGGTATTATAAGGCCAAGAAGGAAACAAATCTTGAAAGTATTGCAAATTATGAGATTCACCCTACAACCCAAAAATTTCACCGACTATATATTTATTCCATAACTTGCCTAGCTGGTTTGCTTGTTGAATGCAAACCTCTCATTTTCTTGGACAACACTCATGTTAAGAATAAGTATAAAGGATGCTTATTTAGTATTATCACAAAGGTCACAAATGACAATCTATTTATATTTACATATGCAATTGTTGATGCTAAAAATGATATTAATTAGAAGTAGTTTTGGTTGAAGTTGAGGAGCATTTTAGATTCTCACCATAGCACAAGTTCCAGAAGGTTCACTTTCTTATCTGATTGACATCTTGTGCTTATTAAGGTGTTTCTCAGTAGCCATCATGCATAATGTTTTGGGATACCTAGTGCACAACTTCAAAAAGCAAGTAAGTTTTTTTATATTTTATTCAAAATTATGATCTGATATGGTTTATTGTTCAAGTAATATTTCAAATTATCTAATGATCATATAATTTCAAATTTAGGTTATGAGAAAATACCCCCTCCACAACAAGAAACATTAGGCATCAAATTTTATGCTCTAACAAGATAAGAATATACTCGACATATAAATAGTATTGTGGAGTCCATGCCTTTTGCTAGAGACTTCATCATGCAGTCAGGGCCCAAATGTTGGGCAAATTCTTTATTTTTTGTGGATAAATAGGGGCAATAAGTTACAATCAAGTGGGATGTTGTAATAATTGGGTGAAATCGACACAATATATGCCCTTTGCAGCTGTGGTTAATCATATACACAAATAAATCATGGCTATGATGCATGATCAATGAGAATAATCTAATAAACTCATTGGAGTATTATGCCCAAATAATGAGAAGAAGCTAGCAGTAAATTATATGGCCTCTTGTACACTAAAAATGGAGAAATTTAATGGCTAGAACTTTAAGGTCATTGCTCATGACAAATCATATGCTATGGATATGCAAACTTGAAGTTTTTCATGTTGAGCATGACAAGTTAATAGAATGCCATGCAAGCATGCATGTATTTGCATTGAGTCTAAGTCATTTTTGGTGTATGACTTTACTAACCAATACTACCAGGTTGAGATGTATCAACAAGCCTACTAACTTGTACTAACCACATTCCTACTTTTAACATAAACACATTCCAAGTAGAGAAAAAACTAACCATTAATGCATGTGATGTGAGACCTTAGTAACGACACAGAGAATTCCATTTCAAATTACTATTCAAATTATTAGGTGTAAACCGAATGGTATACTTGAGCACAATCATTATACATATAAAGAAGCTAGGACTAGCTGGATTAGTTTAATCTTGATGACGTATTTGCTTACTATTTTATTTTATATGTATGCTGGTTAATACCTTTTTATCACTACTATGTAACTAATATCTTATTTTTTTATTATTAATCCATAGGAAAATGGTACATAGAGGGCATACAATCAACAAAAAAAGGATTATATGATGTTCAGAGACCAAAGATAGCTACCAAGTTTTGCTTTTTGAAAGGCATGTTGGATTTAGACTATTTGGACTCTTATGTACTAATTTTATATAATTTTTGCTTAATTATTTGGTATTGTACTGATTGTAATTTATCAAAATTTGTAGATATTACATCAAAATTTCTTGATATCGAATAGATTTGTATTTTTAGGTGTTGTGCAGATTTGTATATATTGTTGTTGTACAAATTTATGTGTGTACTTATTGTGCATGTTTGTGTTTGCCTGTTGTACAGGTTTTTGTGGAAATTGGTATGTGGTATAGGTGGTTCATAGATGAAGTATTGTTTTGGGTATATATAATATATAGATTTACATATACTAGTACTAATCATGAAGAATACAGTACTACAAATAACCGTATATTTTTCAGAGTATATATAATATTGACATACTCATTGTTGGATAACTTCCTTTGCCTTTCTTAAGTCCACCAATCTCAAATTGCTTTCACCTCTTAATAACATACTGAGAACATGTTTGCAATCTTGGATATTAAGAATGATACTTTAATCGAGAAAAAAATGCCATTTTTATATTCAAAATGATACCATAAATGGAGAAAAAATACTTTTTATATAGATTGTTCTACTTGATTTTTCAAGTTTTTTGCTAAATTGGCCTTGTTTTGTATGTATTTGACTTGTTTTAGTTCTTATTTTTTTGGCCTAATTTACCTCAATTTGATGGGTAAACCAACACATAAGACTCTCTAATATAATAAAATCATATTTTCTTCAATTAATGGTTGTGATAGTACATGTACAAATGATTGACAACACAAATACCCAAATCTAACTGCTTGTATTCTCATTCATATTAGTATAAACCATTGATGTATGAGGTGCATGTATCCTTTTGACACCATCATTAAAAACCAATAGACCCCTCATGACTATGTTAGTCCCAATACTAAAAAATCATAGTTCGATAATTATGTAATGGCTTAATTAGTTGAATTCAGTTTAAATCTCTTATGTACTAAGAATGATACTATAAATTGAGAAAAAAATACCATTCTTTTATATTTTTATACTTAATCTTAGCAATATTATACTGAATTGACCTTATTTTGTATGTATTTGACATGTTTTAGTTCTTGTTTTTCCATTAGCTAAATTTACCTCTATTTGATAAGTGAAACAATACATAAGATCCTCATATACAATAAAATCACATTTTTTTAAGTAATGATCATGATAGTATGTGTGTAAATTGTTGGGAACACAAACACCCACATCTAACCGCTTATGTTCTCATTTATATTAGTATAAATCATTGATGCACAAGGTAAATGTATCCTTTTGACACCACATGTCCATCAAAACCAATGAACCTCTTATGACTATGTTAGTACGAGGACTAATAAACAATGGTTTGATAATCATGTAATAGCTTAATTAGTTAAATTCAATTTAGTCTCTTATGTACTGAAAATGATACTGTAAATCGAGAAAAAATATTATCTTTTTAGATTTTTATACTTAACCTTTGCAATATTATATTGAATTAGCCTTGTTCTCTACGTATTTGGCGCATATTAGTGCTTGCTTTTGTACTCATTTTTCCTTCTATCTGGTATCATTTTTTTATTTAGTATTAGTTTTGTAAATATGGACACCATATATATCTTGAAATGTACTGGATTTTGACCAACATGTAACATATATAATTGTTACCAATATCTATATAAATAAATTTCCAAATTCACCTCAATATCCATGTACAAAACTAAATTCATTCAAATAATAACCATACAAATACTCACATCCAACCACTATTCTTACCATTCATACTACAACTTATACCATTAGTTAAATATGTAATACTTCATATTTGGTCAAATATACCTAAAATAATAAGATAAACATTGCTTCACTAGTATCTAGTACTAAAACCTAGTGTCTAAGTATTGATTCTAATTTGGTTAGCATAACTTTGCTATTTGCAATCATAATTACTTGCCCTGAGCTGCTAAGCTATCTTTTCCATTCTTGTAGTGAGTTACCTTGACCTTATATGTAAAAAAGAATCCTCATATTACATTAGAATGCAGCAAGCTATCCTCATATTATATCAAAGTGCAACAAGCCATACTCATGGCTCAGAATCATAGTAGTTATATGCATCCCATATGCATCAATAGAACATACATGTGTATAGTCCTAAAACTCTTTACGGTTCCTTGCATAACATTTAGCCCAAAGACAACAATAAACTCCATAATCTATGTCACCTACTTGTGGATGGCAGTATAGATATTGGAGTTCACTTTTTCTAGCATCATACTCCAATGAATGCTTGAGGTATCTTATTATAAACTTACTTTGCAAAAGATTATTATAATATCATTTATTATTTGTTAAAAAACTTGTTTACATGAATACTTTTAAAATACAATGAACTTGCATAAACTCTTCTGTTGCTTTTGACATTTGAACTTGACATAGTTCATGTGTGTAAACTTCTTCATAGGTGCATCAAAAAGCTAGAGGAACCAATGGAACTTATGAACAATTAGAAAAATAATAAATTGGCACTTGTTTAGCACATTCAAATTGAGCTATACAAGCATCTTTTGGGGACTTACACTCATTTGCTCAAGAAACATTAGATTTTGCTGTGGTTGTACTGTACATTTTTTGTTTAGCGTCTCCAATTGGTTCAATATTGCAACCTGCCAATTGTATTGGTATTAATACTTATTTTACCATATATAGTATTGAATATTTTATAATTTATTTACTTGAACAATGGTAGACATATACCACATTCCACATCTAAAAGATGTCTTGAAGGAGCTGCCACACAATATCATTAAATAACAATCAATTATATCCCATCTCAACTCCTTCTCAAATAATGGATCATACCCAACATCTCTTTTGATGTAGTATCCTGGTCCATCCCAAACAATGATACTACCAAATAATTCAAGATTATTAGTTGAGAGATCACTACAATTTAATATAGAAGGGAAACAAGTAGTAAATTATTATTACTCCAAATTATCTTGAGATAAAACTAATCAATAATGTTTTATTGTCTATCAAGTATGGCATTGTGCCTCTATATTCTTTTCTCACTTGAAATTCACTAAAGTGCATTCCAACACCGTCTACACTAGTATCTTCATAAGCAACAATAGCACAGTACGAGAAATATATACTTTGCATTAAAAATAACAGCATACAATATTCTGTATCAATAAATTCAGTATTCAAAAAACCTTGTACAATATTTCTCATAAATAAATTTAATATTGATACAAAGAGATGAAGTCCTAAATATCATATCTCAAAGTATTTAAATTCACTTTTGCAAAGTATCTTGAGCATCTTCTTTAGCATTATCACTCAACCTAGCAGTATTTTGGCTTACCTCTGCAATGTTTTTCTTTGAGGTTATTCTACCTTTACCACAGCCTCTACAGGTGCAAACTTTCATTCTCTTTGATGATGTGGAGAGAGGTGGTGTGATAAAGCCTTCATCTTTTCTTTTTTTCCTCCTATTATCTCTTGTTCATACATTTCTGACATAAAAGAGGTGGCATTATGCTTCATTTTGCTTCTTTCTTCACATGGATTGCCATCTTCCTCTTCTTTTTCCTCCCCACCATCACCATTACCTGGAGTCTCAAACTTATCAACAACATTTTCTAAATGTGGTTTCACATAACTATTTGCAGCACCAATGGCAGCATTATCCCCGTCTTCTTTTTTTCCCATGTCATCATTAGCATTTTTTATCTTTTTCATCTTCTTCTTTATACTCTACATTCTCTTTTCCTTATCATCTTGCTTTTCTTTCCTCTGCAACATTGTGATTCTTTGCTTTGACAAGTCTAGTTCTTCTTTTTTTCTCCTTTTATTGAGCTTCAAATCATAGGACATCATAGGTTGACATTGAAGAAACTTGTAGAAGGGGCACAAGATTATTAGTACAATAAGAATGTAAACTTCAACCAATAATCACGTGCACCCAAATAATTACTTGTATTGAAACGACAAGTTTTTCCTTCTCGTGAAGTGGATAGACAAGCATAACCTGTTACAAAAAAAATTTACATATTTTTTTCAAATATCAAGCTTATAATGAAGTATTGTAAACATGAACAATAAATTTTTGCTAGGGGTGTTCAAATCCACTCCACTCCAAAAAATAAAAATAAAAAATAAAAAATGACAAATCGATGCTAAAGACCAAAAATCAATTACGATCGATCTTTTTTTGTTTAAATTGGATTTATTTATTTTTTCTCAAAATCAATCAGTTTTGATTGGTTTTTGATTTCAATCTTAAAAAAAATCCAATCCAAATTAAACCACATTTTATATACTAATAATTTAAAATAGATATATCTTAATTGTGAAATACATAAATGAATAAAAATAAAATTAGGGTTTTTCCACTTTCAAAAATTAAATACATAGGAATAATTATTATGGACTTATAATTTTATAGTTATGTATTCTTACATAATTTAACTCAATTCTGCAAGATTAGTGATATGATTTCCAAATGAAATTTATAAAATAATTGATTAAATTAGTTTAAGTATCAATAGGAACTTGTCAAATATTTTAATTAAAAATTCAAATTAAAAATATCAAATTATCTAATTCAATCTAGATTAATTTAAAATAAATTGGGTTGGACCGGACTTATAATAAAAATTAAATCGAGCTAACCTGATCCAATATAAATTATATAGTTTGGATCGATTGGCTTTTTCTCCCAAAATCAATTCAAACCAAACTACGAACACCTCTAATTTTTACTTTATATCTTTTAATTAGCTTACTTGCTTTCTCTGCATCAACTAGATTTTTGAGGATCTTGCTGTTAGCCCACCAAAGAAAACAAGGACATGCATGCAAAGCTCCAGATTTCCCCAACGAAGAAATGTGCTCACACACCTATGCCTATCATTCACAAGGGCAATCTTAGAGTTATTTAAAGCAAATGACAACAATTTTATATTTTACAATGTAACACCCCAAAATTTTA
>JACGDI010005578.1:37928-64934 GCA_014898725.1 Jacaranda copaia
AAAAAAAAAAAAATTGCATGAGTGAAGATGTGTCTTCACTTCACCATTTCATTCACCATCTCAACATTTCTTTATCTTCACCACTTTCACCATTTCTTCACTTCACCATATTGTCTCTATCTCCCTCTTCATTCACTAACACCGGCAGCCACTCTTAGCGATTTTCTTCACAACCCAACAACACCAATTACCCTCCTCACCTTTAGCCACACCACCAAGCTCAACTGAAAGGCTTTCCGATGAACCACTAAAAGAGTGGCCGAGAGTAACTCACGATGGGGTGATGGGTTTATGTTTTTTCGGCGACCAACAATAGTTTTGAAGCTATAGTTTGGTAGAGCTAAGTGAAGGGAAACATGATGGTGATCTTGTATGAGTGATTAGAGCAGCGGTGGTGGCAAAAACAACCGTTCCAGGTGCGGTGGCGATAAATGAAAACTAAAACATTCAAGCTACAATTAAGGACCTTCTTTACCTCAAATTTCAAAACTAAAGGCATCGTTGGACTTAGGATGAAGAAAGGAAGCTAACGGTGGTGGTCTTGATATTTTCCAACAATGGCAGACGATGGCGAGGCGATGGCAGCGGTTAGGAGTCAGAAACTCCTACTCATTGTGGTGGTTGTGGTAGTACGATTGGTTTATGATTTTGAGGTCCCGATTGCATGTTTTTAGGTAAAAAGATCAATTTTGAGATTAGGACTTTTATACATTTCATTCACTTATAACTCTTGTACCTTCGAATAAATAATTCCAACTTATATTAGGTAGTGAAATGATTAATGCGTGAATAATGTTGGATTTTTAGGCCCTAGAATTATATTAAATAAGATAATTGGGAAATAATTGAGTTAATTGAGTTAGAAAAATCATAAATTTAGAAAATTAGACCTTAATGATAATAATTAGATTATTGAGTTAATCAGCGTATTATTACTGCTTAGAATATTTATATGAAATTTAATTGATTATACCTATAGCTTGTATCATTAAAAAACCTTGTAAATTATATTAAGTTGGTAGCCTTATTAGTGTATTTCCTAGATGATAATTCTAGGTGAATTCTAATACTAAATTGATTGGGTAGTTATTAATCTTATACAAATAGTAATAGCGATTTATGATTTTTGAAGGTTGTTCTGGTTGAATATGGATTTTAATAAGTGAATCACTTTCATGGTTAGGTGATAAGGAGCAAAAAACTATGGATTAGTAGGCCACTGACTATAGCTATCTTCTGAGGCTTTTGGAGGTGAGGTTTTCCTACTATGGATTCTTACTTATATAAGCTTATTCGTGCTTGTTGGAAACCCCTGTGAGGGTCTACCTTTTGGCACCTTTCTATTTGTCTGTGATTATGATACACCTCTGTGTTGGTCTTCTCTTTCTATTTCATACTCTATTTATTTGAAAATTCGAAATGTTATTTGCCATTTGATTTGCAAACCTCTAAAAAAGTTATTCTTTGACATCAAATCTATTTTGTTGTTTCGGTACTTGAAACTCTCTTCATGTTGTTAGATTCTGTCCCTCATACCCCAGCTTTGCTAGCTCACCCTTATTTGATCTTGATGAATGAAAAAGTTATATTGGAATGGTCTAGTAGACCTAATCGTAATGATAGTTCTCTTAATTGTTTGTGTATCTTATTATTGGAATAGCCCTTATCGGCCATTATTACATATCATGCTTGTTATTTCTTGAAAGTGAATTATTAGCTGTTGGCATTATTTTGTGCCGCCCTTGGGAAGGTATCACATGGAGGGACGCCACGAGGGGAAAGGACCCAAAGCTAGGTCCAGAAAGACAGCTGGGCAAAATGGACTGATGATGATAAGTCTTTCGACTAGTATCCACCTAAGATCCTAACTTACAGGTAGCTAGAGGTAACGAACTGTGAGTGATGGGATCTAACATGTGGTCAACCATGCCATATAAGTGGTTTGTTACACGCCGAGCTATGTGCTCAAGCAAATGAAGAGATAAAGGAAAGCGTTATTGATTGTTATCTTGAATTGATCGAGGAGCAATAAGAAAGGATGCCAACAGGTTCGCTAAATATTTATATGTTCATGCTCTTTTGAGTTTAAAAATTGATCCTTAATAGTCTTGATTTGATTGCCTGAATGGTAATCAAAAGATCTTATCATTTGTTATTCTAGTTCATCTCTCTTACCAATTTCTATTATGTAACCCCTCACTGAGTCCTTAAGACTCACCCTCCTCATTATCTTTATTTTCCAGACAGGTCAATGTGAAAAAGAAAAGGATCATGTTTTGGGCTAAAGTCATTTTGTAATAAATTAGGTGTATGGTTGTATATGTAGTCTCCACCTAATCAAGACCTTGGTTAAAAGATACGATGTGAATGTTGTATAAACTTAAGATATTTGGGTTATATATATCATAATTACAGGTGCTTGTTTTACTTGAGACAGTTAAACTTCAAGTTTCCTAGTTATCATTTGAATAGATTTCAAGTTTAAATTGGTGGCTCCTCCGCTTAGGGTGATGCCCTGAGAGGGGGTGCCACATACAAATTCAAATTTACTCACCAATAGGTCAATCAACACCATCAAAGTATTTCTTCCTTTGCATTTTTGCTGTTTCACCTCCTAAATAATTTATCATTTCTTCAACTATAAAGTTGTATATAGTGTCAGCCCATGCATACAATCCAAGAGAAGATAAATCATAGACGTAAGGAACGACAAACTCAGGTGTGCGATAGTTTTACGAGCGAGAGGCGAAGGAATTAAAAAGGACAACTAACTTCGATGGCCAAATATATCAAAGTTTATTAAAACCCATTAAATTGCAATTGATTTCAAAATAGAAAGATAATTTTCGTTTCTTGTGATTAGATAAAAGTTAGTTTACAGATATATCAACTAAATTACCTTTTTAGTTGGAAATTGCCATCGAAAAGTAAGTTAGAAAGATGAGATTTAAGAAAATTGAAAGTATCTGTATTAGTTTATCATCTATCTATATCTATATTATATAAATGGGAAGGGATCTTATACTCATAGAATGATGATTTTTCTACCGTTACACCAAATTACGGCATACCTATTTTACTTATAAATATTTTAATGAGTAAAAAAACCTTTAGAGTCTCAAATGACATTATACTCCTAAAAATGTAATCATTTAATAACTACTTATTCACATTCTCCTTTGTCTTTCCACCTTCTTTCTTTACTACAATCTACAAAAATCAATCATTGTATTCTATTTTAACCAACAGTGTATTTTATTTTAATACTATTTTTTTTATATATTTTATATCATGTAGATGAATCGTGTGAATAATATAAATTTTATGCATATAGGGATGGTGTGTTATGATGATCAGTTATAAGTAAAGCATTAGGCTTATCTGCATGTTTTTAATTAAGTTGACAATTTGATTTTAAAAAATAATATCAAGGTAGTTTTATTTTCTCCTCTTTCTCTAACTTTTTCCTTCTGCAATTATTTAACTTTTTCTTCAATGATTTTACTTTATCTTATCTTTCTCCTCTGGATTATCTTAAAGATTCAAATAATTATATTGAAATTATTAAAAAATTATAGTATATAGAAAAAAGTAAATAAATATTCTATTTACTTCACACTATAAAAATTTAGCCCATGCATTGAGTGTGCCAAAATTCTTAGTACTAGCAATTTGACACATTGGATGCGTGTGCTAAAATTTCTATAACATTTGTATATGATAACAATAGTTATTTATTTTTTACATAGTGTATTTTTGTTTTGATAATTTTTATATATTATTTACTTTTTATAATAAAAATCAACAAATTATGACAAAATGGTAATTATTGGCATAAAATATATAAGTTATAAATGATAATTATTGTATAACTTCTAGTTATTAGAAATAAAAAGAAAAAAGAAAGTGGAAACATTTTAAGCAAATCATCCAAAAACACACCAAAAAGGAGTAGATGCCTTACTAATAGTATAGATTAGCATTAGTACTATATACGAAGCACCAAAACCTTGTTGGTATATTTTTAGATGAGTTGATGAAATAACTACACTTTAAAAGATAATAACAATGTAGTTTTCCTTATCTCCTCTCCAATTATTCTTTTTCTTTTCTTTTTTTTCTTGAATTATTTTACTTCATGTTAACTTGATAAAATGGTAATTGTAGGCATAAAATATGAGTTATAAATGGTAATTATTGTATAACTTCTAGTTATTAAAAATAAAAAGAAAAAAAAAGTAGAAACTTTTTAAGCAAATCATCCAAAAACACACCAAAAAGGGGTAGAAGCCTTATTAATAGTATAAATTAGTATTAGTACTATATATGAAGCACCAAAGCCTTGTTGGTATATTTTTAAATGAGTTGATAAAATAACCACACTTTAAAAAATAATAACAATGTAGTTTTCCTTTTCTCCTCTTCAATTATTCTGTTTTTTTTCTTTTTTCTTTAATTATTTTACTTCATGTTAACCTTTTCCCTTGATTTATTCTAAAAATTCAAATAAGTATACTAATTATCAAAAAAGTTATAGTACTATATAAAAATACATGAATATCTTCTTTACTCCACACCACAAAATTTTAGGACATATACTAAGCATGCCAAAAATAATAGTTAAAATAAAAAATTAGAGGCGAAAGTGAGTTTTACAAAGAAAAGGGTGAATTCATTTTTTCACTTCAAAATCTTCACAATATGGAATTTTTAGTTGGATTTAATTTGAAACCTAAAGTCAAAGGATCTAGTTGAGAATATAAGTGGTTTTTTACACATATATCCACTAATGATTTGTTAGAATTCTAACATCGAATATAACAGACACAAGTATGAAAGTGATTTTATTATGTTAACCGACTACTTGGCTAGTTGAGAATTTTAAAAAAACATAATAAGGTCAGCATATGCTAAAAATTAAATCAACACAAATCATCCAATTAAATGGGTCCAACATGTGGATCTTGAGCATAGTTTTACTTTTAACTATTATTATGGTTATTATTGGTATGAAAATGCTTAGTAAATATAATTAATTTTTAAATTTAAGATTCCATGACAATCTTGTGCATGAATGCACATACTTTAATAAAATTTCTAACCACTTGGCATGTCATATAGGTTGTGTTTGGTTTCATCAACTGATGTGTGGAGCTTTATGAGGATCAACAACGAATCTATTACTCATTTAAGAAGGACGCATCAATTTCCTATAGTTTCTAGGATAGTTGGTTTTGAAATAATTGGTCATGGTAGGATGATACCTAAGAAGGAGCTCTTAAGTAAGTCGGACAAAACCAATCTATTAAGAATAAATAAATAGTTATTGGAACTATTATGTGTTAATTAGACACTTGTGCAGTGGAATTTTAAAACTTTAACTAACTATAATTAGATCATAAGCTCGTATCCCATTGCACTCGTGATTAAGATTAATTATACATTTACACCAATTTGATAAAGAGTAAAGATGATATTCTACTCCGGAAGCTCTAATCAACGCGGTCGGTAAAGAGTAAATTCCAACTGCAGCAACAACCATGAACTTCTTGAGTGCAATCAGAAATCAATAATAGCAATAAGAAACGATCCGGCAGGAAGTGCATCCACATGTCAAGCGTCTGCAGTCTGCTAGATAATCTCCTATGCTAGTTTGAAAAAAAAAAAGTCTCTTTCTCAAAATATGGAATCAATAAAATCCCTTTTTATTTTATGCTAGCAGAAAAAGAGTAGAAAAGAACTTGAGTGGGAGATACTAATTGTGCATATATTATGGGAAAGTAGCCTTTTGGAAGTCCAACTCCTAAGGGAGTCCTCCTCTCACTTTTTCTCTCAATCCTCACTTTATATAGATAAATTCTTAATTCATTATAGATGAGATGAGATTAGCCACTCAATTTGGAGTTGTCTAGATCAAAATTATAGCCTCTTTTCTAAAGGTATACGCACGATACAGAAGCAAGCGACGGCTGTGCGTAGCTTCGATTTGGTTTGTGTTTGGCCGAGATACCTTGGAGGTCCTTCACTACTATTTTTTTACTTGCAAGTGTCTGAAGCTTTGGTAGATTAGATGCACAAGTAGGTCAAGTTTGGAGTCTCCTAATGAAGTGGAATACAACTTCGAAGATTGAAGCGCACCTGACTATTAAATCTTATATTCGCATTGTGATTAATATATGAAAGTTTTGTGTAACCCATGAGCAAGTAAGCGCATCAGAATTCAAAAGAAATTAATTAATATAAATAAATAATTATGGCCCCTTCCACATATTCTCACAGATACAACACAAACAATGGTGCTCGTATTATTTGCAATATGAATTCTGACCTTGTCAATCAACAAAGTAAGTATCCCCAATAATTGAAGCCAGATTTATCTTGATCAAGTGCCTTCTTGCTTGATCCCCTTTTGAAGTTCCAATCCTTCAAACCCTCAAGCTCCTTCCTACTCGTGGTCAGTAGCAAAGCTTCTCCAATTTCAAGCTCAACCCAAGCAGAATTGAAGACGACAAAATCCTTGCTATGATACAGATACCTTTCTATAAATCGGTTGTATCTCATGTTTTAAACGTCTAAATCAAGTGATTGAAGTATATGACTTCATCTGAACTAAATGACAACTCTCTTGTAATAAATATATTTTCATCAATGGTCGTTTGAAGAAACCTTGCAAGAATTATTTTGGCAATGCAATCGATGACCTTCATCTTTCAGATCTAAATCTTGGTTCTTCATCCTCTTGCTTTGAAACTATCGACACTTAAAAATCTTCAAAGCTCAAGTGGGAATGTGATAGGCCTTTGTTCTCCTCAAGTACAACGCTTTGGATGTAAGAATCAAGATCGCCAAAGCAGCAAGAAGATCTTCCCTCTGAAGTTGAAGTCCATACGCCAATTGCCCACAAGAGCTATTTTTGTACTAGTAGATAGAACACTCACTAGAAGGATTATTAATGGAAGAAGAAAAAAAAGGAGAATTCTAGCATATATGACTGACCAGTGTGCGGAAAATATGGAGAGTACTTTGTGAGTGGGAGAGATTGTGAGAAGAATCTAAGGTTGCATTTCGTTTCATTGTCATGTTTACTTCTCTCCATATTTTTATATCTTTACATCGAATTTTGTGTGGACATGAAAATATGTTTAGGTTAGTAAATGGATTATATATTAAAAATGGTTTTTTGATTATATTGTAGGATATAGATACACATCACTAAAAAGTATGTAGAAAAGATATTTGAATGTTGACATGATATAATGAAAAGTATTTGATGTGATTTGATATAAATAAATGTTCTGATAATTATGAAATTAGTGTTTGTATTGAAATGTGATATTAGTGATTGAAAGTAAAAAGAATCTATCCCTCACCCTCTCACCTCTTCCCCACTTTCCTATAACTCTCCCCCTCCTTTTTTTTTTCTTTTTTTCTTTTTAAATAAACAAACTAATAATGAGTAATCAAATATACAAAAAGTCCCCCATCGTCTTACTTCAAATTCAAATCCATGTCAATATCTACAAATTTGCATGTATTTTGGATTATTAAATTAATTATTTTTGTTGGTCAACAATCATTATAAATGGAAACTACCTTACACTTACCTAGCAACATTACATATTCATAAATTTCACAAGTAAGATCCATAATTCTACATAATTGTTCAAAACAACCAAATTCTTACATAAAAAGCACGGTGTAAAAGCAGAATGGAAAAATACGGGCAAAAATGTAATTTTGGTCCTCTAATTATGGTCTCTCATGAAAAAAGGACTTTAATAATTTTTATTTTTTGATATAGTCCACCCATTAAAAAATTCAACACATTGAGGACTTTTGTTTGCAATTTGAGGACATTTGGCATTGAAATTGGCCAATTTTGTTGCCAGAATTTGCATGTGCAACTCACATGATATTGTAAATTGGGATTTTATGACATGTGGCATTAATTGCCACATCAACTGCTCAAATGGTGATGCCATTACCAAGTCACCATCATAATTGAAAAAAAACAATCAACATGTTGCTTCCCATAATCGGACTCAAAACCTCCAACGTGGACAAACAACATAGCAATTACCACAACACCACAATAGCTTTATGCCTATTAAGCTTTTTAATTTTATATGCCTAACTTTTGTTAAGGCTTTTAATTTCATATGTCCCTTTCCATCTTTTTTTTTTTTTCATTCTTAATGAATTTTTTCTTAACTTTCTTTAATCAATAAAACTAAATAAATGAATTTTTTTTTAAGTATTAACAAAAATTTTTAATTTATTGATAATAAATTAATAAAGATTAAACATGTACTTTTTAAATTTGTAAAAGCAAAAATTTTACAAATTTTTTAATTCATAAAAGTTAAATTAGCAAAAATAAATTTTGTACTTTTTAATAAAAAATTGTAATTATTTTATTGGTAATAAAAACCAAATAAATGAAAATAATATTTGTATTATTTTTATCAATTTGTCATTGTTCTATTGAATTTAGCTTTTCTTGAAATTAAATTAAATTTTTTTTCAATTTTCCCTATAATTTTACTAAAATTATCATTTTTACGCAATATATTTACAAAAATTATCATTTCACAAAAATTTAAAGTGATAATTTGTGTAAAATGATAACTTGCATTACAAAATAAATTGATATATGAAATAAAATAAATAAATTACCATTTTACAATAAAATAAAATAAATTATTTAGTATGTCAATAAAATAAATTAATTAATAAAATGATATGAAAATAAATTGATGTTCAAAATAAAATGATAATTTTAGTAAATTTGCTAATTTTTGTAAATTTATTTTATTTCGTATATCAATTTATTTTATTGATATACAAAACAATTTATTTATTTTATTTTGAAATAATTATCATTTTATAATTTTAGTAATTTTTATAAAATGATAATTTTTGTACATTTTATTTCATAAAAATGTTAATTTTAGTAAACTTATGGTAAAAAAAATTTGATAATTTTTTTAATTTAATTCAAGAAAAGCTAAACTGAACATAACAATGACAAATTGATTAAAACAATACAAATATTATTTTCATTTATTTGGTTTTAATTACCAATAAAATAATTACAATTTTTTTTTATTTTTGCTAATTTAAATTTTATGAATTAAAAAAATTGTAAAATCTTAGCTTTTACGAATTTAAAAAGTGCAAGTCTAATATTTATTAATTTATTATCAATAAATTGCAAATTTTTGTTAATACTTATAAAAATGTCATTTATTTAGTTTTAGTGATTAAAAAAAGTTAAGAAAATTTTCATTAAGAATAAAAAAATTAAAGATGGAAAAAGACGTATAAAATTAAAAGGCTTGACAAAACTTTGACGTATAAAATTAAAAGATTTAGTGGCCATATTGTTGTTGTGTGTAGTAGTTGCTATGTTGTTTGACCACATTGGAGGTTTTAAGTTCGATTGCAGGAAGTAACATTTTGATGGCTTTTTTTCAATTAGGATGATGACTTGACAATGACATCACCATGTGAGTAGTTGATGTGGTGGTGACGTGGCAGTTAATGCCACATGTCATAAAAATCCCCAATTTACAATATCATGTGAGTTGCACATGCAAAGCCAATTTCAAATTAAATGTCCTCAAATTGCAAATAAATGTCCTTAATGTCTTGAATTTTTTAACAGGGTGGACTATATCGAAAAATGCAAATTATTGAAGTCCTTTTTTTCATGGGAAGCCATAATTAGAGGACCAAAATTGCATTTTTCCCTAAAAACATTATATTCATGGGGGAAAGCAGGAAGAAGTTGTAGCCTAGTCCTACTTGACCTTGCTCAGGAATGTGCCATGCTACTATCTTGGAGCTTGAGCCACCATAAAAGAAATCACACATATGATTCATAGTGTGGTTCTGTTCAGTCTTCACAATACAATCCACCAGTAAAATGTGGGAGGAAGCATCACTAGAACTCCTATTATTTCCTTCAAATTGATCATTGGGATAGGGAGATGATCCACTTTTAAGTACCCCACAGGCTCGAGGGTAGAAGACCTTAAAACTATTGATCATTTTGGATCTAAATCCTAGTTCTTTGTCCTCTTGCTTTAAAACTATGAACACCTTCAAAGCATTAAAACTCCAGAAGATACGTTTCATGTACAATACTTTGGATGCAAGAATCAGTATCATTAAAGGTACAAGAAGATCTTCCCTCTAAGGTTGGAATCCATACACCAATTTCCTACAAGGGCTGCCTATGCTGGTAGGTTATTAGAACAATAATGCAATGGAAGAAGAAACAAGGAGAATTACAACATACGTGGTCGGCCAAGTGTGAGAAAAATGTAAGGAATATTTTCTAAGTGGAGAGAGAGATACTATGAGGAAACTCTAACTTTCTTAATAACACCAAACTCACGCACAAATAGAGGAAAATATTCTCTCAATTTTCATCACATCAAGACCAACCATGAAGAGTATGTATAGATTCCATGGAGTGCATAATTTGCCCTCAAATGGTCTATCTCTAGAGAGTTCTACGATCTTGCAAGTTGGTTCCAATAATCGAAACTTGACCCGCGAATCTAATTACAACTTTAATTGACTAATTAACCTAATTGATCTCTTCATACAAACCAATTGATTTAATTTACCTCTTCAATTAAATACTTAAATAATTGATTTAATTGAACTTTTCAATTAAATATTCGGTAAGTTTAAATAATTAGTCACGTATTTATTCAACTCTCTAACTTCACTTAACACAGCTCACACATTCAATTAAATAAACTTTTATACTTAGTTACTTCAAAACTTGATAATCAAGTCGATTGATTAGTCTTTATAATTAATTAATTAATTCTCCAAGTTAGCCACGGATATCCTATGTGTCTAATTCAATAAATTCTTTCATTTGATTAAATTAGTTAAACACTTGAATTAATTACCAATTAATTAGTACACTAATAAATTTAATTTTTCCACATTTCCAAGACATGTTGCATTTTTCCAATCAATGAAATTCTTTATTTAATTGAATTAATTTCACACTTGAATTAACCATGTCCACTATTAGTTGATAACATGAATTAGTTTTCTTTATCTAACACTTAGATGAATTCCTTTAATATCACATGCTTCATTGGCATTGGCTATTGTGTATGAGCAATTAGGCACCCCAATCAACTAACGCTAGGTGCACAATTCTTTTGATTTAATATGTGCATATTATTTCATAATTATTTAACTTAACTAAACTCATTTAATTAACTGCTTAAGAATTAATTCGACAATAACCTATATCTCATGATTTATGTCTAGCAATAAACTCATGAAGTTAATTCATTAGTGAAGTAACGTAGTGTGCCTTTCGTTTCACGAGTCATTACAAATATGGATCTCCCATCAACTAATTTCTTAAGTGTGGCTAGGACTCAAGGATGACATCATTTTATAAGCTTCAATAACTATATATCCAATCCCAATAATTTATTCACTTGTGACCTCACCTTTGGGAATCTTTCATAAATTGCCACTCACATTCGCTAAGAATTTCTTTGAATCAATCATTATGAAACACATATGAGATTCTCCATTTCATCTAGATGGCTTAATGGGTCTATAAGTGGCTCATACTTAATAAAAATTGAATGTTACCCTGCAACATCGCGAGGTGAGCCCATGTGATGTATCTAGGTGAGAATACATTTTTAACGTAAAAACACATCAATTCATGTGTTATATAGTTTTCAAAGTATTTTAATATCAAATGTATTTCCAACATCAATCTACATATCTCAAAACAAAATAAACTAATAGCAAATGGATCCATAAACCAAACTTTCTTGTCCAAATACATCTATTAAAGAGCTGATGATATAACAAATCTCTTTAGTCCAACCACATCAATTCTGAATAACAATTTTCAAATATAAATATTATGTTCAAAATAAGAGAGTTCTTAACCATTCTTTATCCATTACATAAGTATAAGATTTATGCATAAGGCACATGATTGGACCTTAAGTCCAAGTGCTAGTTAATGCACTATTGCAAGTATGGGAATATCCAAAATTGAATTGTAACCAATTGGAATGCAAGTGGAATTTTTCATTGAATTTGTTCTCTACATGTACCTATGATTGTATATTAGTATTGCACGCCAATGTCCATGAAACAAGACATCCTTCAATCCTTGGATTGTGTACCAAATGTGCAAGTCTAGAAAATCTATCGATACCTATTGCCAAGTTCTTTTTTACTTGAAATGATTTAACTCACAACTAGACATATTTCATGGTTACCATCACTATGTATGACCTTTTTCTATGGTTATATGTGACTTTAAGAGATTCATCAAATGCAAAATAGGAATGGGATAAAGGTGGTAATAAATGGTATATTGATATGAATAAGAAAGTCCACAAAAGAGTATTTGTTCTCCAATTTAATTGACTTGTTGGGCACTACTTAGTAGTATAAGGACCCACCATTGTGTCGCATTCATGGAAATGTTAAGAAGGAGTTTTATAATTGTTGATGTATGTTGTTAAAAAAATTTTAAATTTCATTGTGCTTACTCATCCATAAAGCAAAGAAATCACATGATGAATTGAGATTGAAGTAGAATTATTTAAAGCTTTAAGCTTATTGGATTACATTATATATTATAGTTAGGAAAGTTTTCTTGCCTCCTTTGTACAATATTTTTGTGTGAATTGATGAATTGATGTTTAAAAGTTCTCTTATTGGGACTAACAAATTTAATTCCCTTTTTGCACATGAATATTTTTGGATGGTCAAATTTCTTCAATGATACCTTACTTTGTGAACTTTGAAAAGTTCAAAAGTTTCTATGTCATAAAAGAAATATGTTTAACTATTTAAGTATGCAACAATTTTTATATATTCATACGGATATATCTATTTTATATCTCAAATATTCGAAAATGCATCATATAACTTTTGATTTATTCATGAGGCTTTATATACCTACTTTTGCATTATTAACATTAACTTAGCTATCTCTTACTATCTTTTCTGTAAGATTGGTCTTTGCACTTGCTTTATATATATTTATATATATATATATATATTGATTTCCAATTTGCTTTAATACAGTATTTTATTTTGGTTAGCATGACATTTGTGCAAAATTCTTATTGCATTATTAATAGATCTATTATTTCTATTAAATTGTTAGCATTCGTAGGATGGGAGATGTGTCATGAGAGTTACTACTTTGAATAAATTGATATATTTGTTCACTAAAAAAAAGATTGAAATTTGCAATGGAATTATTACCATCGCAATTGGTGATGGATTCGCAACAAAAAAATTTGTTGCAAAAAAATCCATCGAAAAATTAAAACGGACAAATTAAATATCTTTTATGAAGAAAATATCCATTAAAAATAGAAAAAATTAGAAAATTAAATATTTGCGATGGATTATTTTTTTGGTTGAAAAAACAAATAAAAAAATACAATAGAGAACAAAATCCATCGCAAAAATATAAAAAGAGTGAAAAAAAATAATTTTGTGATGGAAATACATTTTCACATTTTTTTTTTAAATATTGCTTGTTTGAACGTGTTGGTTACTTCAAATCGAGTAGGGTAGTTTTTTTCTTATTATTTTGTAAATTATGTATCAAATTATGATTTCACTACAAAAAAAAAAAAAACTGATTTTGTGACCGCAAATAGATCACAAATGTAGCAAAAATTCAGTCACTGATAATGTCAATGACCGCATTTGTAACTGATCACTACAGTTACAAAAATCCTCCTCACAAATTCAAATTTGTGACTATTGGACCATGGGGTCACAAATTAGTGACCGCCAAATCAGTCGCAAACAATTTAAATGCAGTCACTAATCTATTGTACAAACTAGTGAATAAGTTATCACTAATCAGTGACCACTTAGTGACCTTAGTGTGGGTCACTGATAATTGGCCATGTGACCAACTACTTCATTTGTTACTGATTTGTGACTGTCGTGAGGTCACTAATCGGTCACAGATTTGGGACCACAAGAGGAAGTCACGAATTCTTAGAAATGATGATTGTATATCCTCCATTTAGTGACCGCCTTTGGGGTCACTAATCAATCGCTGATTTATTGTTGTTGTTGCTGTTGCTGCTGCTGCTGTTGTTGCTATTGTTTATAATGTTTATTTAATATATTTATCCAACCTATTTTTGTCTTTATTAATAACAATTTAAAACCAAGTCATTTAAAATACAATTCACATTCCAGATAACACCAAACAATAATAGAAATTCAATAATATTTTATTCAAATCCATAAACAAAACAAAGATTTTAAAACATGAGCATGTTCATGAAATCCAAGCATGCCAAGTTTAATTTAAAGAGAGTCATTTGTCTGTCCCACCATCACCTCTTCCATGCGAGAGAAAGAAGCACCTTCAATTGAATTTAGTTTTTCCATCATCACTCCTAATATCCTCTTCAACGCCTCTTCTCTTGCCTTTTATTCTTCAACTAGCCTCAATGCCTCATCTCTCATCCTCATAGTCTGCTCTATAATGTTTCCTTCTCTCGTTGATGCTTCTTCTCTTTGCTTGGCTAATTTTTTATCAATTGCTTTTGTAATTGCATTTTATAGTTTCTCCTGACTTAGAAAGGCAAGTGAAGATGTTGTGGATGGTAATGACTTTGAGGAAGTCCCAATAGCAATAAGCTCACGACAATGATAAATGTTCCCAAAGCAATACACTCTACCCTCGCATGGATTTCCACTAATCTCAAGCTATTTTTTAGCATTAAATGAGCTTTCAAGAGTAGGATTGCCGCCATGTTGACCAACATATTATTGAAAATATTCATTCTATTTGAACATTCAAATATTAAAAACACAATTAGTTCACATAGAGAAAAAAATTAATCTTTATTAAAACTAAAAATACCTAAGTAAAAACACTTCACAAAAATGCTCTACGATTAATAAATCATCATAAGCGTTTTTTTATGAAAGTGGTCCTACCAATATTTCTCATACTAAATTTTGAGATAACTAGATATTTTGAATCCCCTAAGTATTTCATATTCTATAATGACTATCAGGTCATGTGGACAAAATCTGACATATAAATTATAATATGAAATCCTCGATAAAAGAAGATAATGCATTTGTGGATACATAAATTCCTATTACTTTTCATGAGCAGAACTGGGATATTGTTAACCATGGTGTAGTATTTTTATCCATGGTATATAGTATTTTCATCCATGATTTGTGGCTCATGATCAACTTGTATTCTACACAAAAATAAAATGGAAAAACATATGGCATGAAATAAAAGTTGCCCACTCAATTGCTCATGCAATCATGATGTGTCAAAAACTAAATTATTAATGAAATTTTCACACTATAAGTGATACTAAAAACAAACAACCCACTTAAATTTTGCAAGCCAATTAGTCTTTTAATATTTAATTATTGAGATGGTAATAATATTAATGGTCCCAAATCAAAGTTCTTAACTAATCTCAAACATTAACAAGAGACTGCAAAGCAAAGCAAAAAGGTCAAAGCTATGTGCCTCATACCTTGACCTTAATTTCCTAGGAAAGTTAGAAAAGCCAAAAAAACATGGCTGAGCTTGAGTACACTAATTAAAGCCAGCTATGCCAAGATAGATATTCTTCTCCCAAAATTACTTATAATTATGTCCTAAACCGCCTTGAAAGAAAAAGAGATTATAACATAATTAAGATTAGGCACGCCTACAACTTTAAGACATGAATAAAGGCATATATATATATATATATGTGGGCACACATGTGCATACACATGCATATAACAAACATATTTTGCAGCAAAGAATGATTGCACTATCACTTTAATCATACCTATATTGAACTTTAATTAGATATTTCTTTATGATAATTAACATGATTGAAAAGATGTACTTTTCTAAAAAAAAATTAAAATTTTCATCCCCAAAGAGCTTTTCAAAAGAGTGCGTCTAAGTATATAGATGACTTCAAAGCCTTTAACATGATCAAGATGTTAACTTGACATAATTAGGTATATAATCCCCAACCAAGCTCATAATAAACATCAAATTAATCCAAAGTGAAAGAAGAGAAAAGCCTGAAACCTTCTATGAATTTCACATGAAATGAAGTCTACATGATAGCATTTGCGAAAGATCCAAATTTGCCCATTTTAACTAATTTCAAACAATTACTAACTCTCTTGTTTTAGTAACTAAACCCACTTGAAAATGAGTTCTTAGCATTAAAATAATGAGTAAAAAAATAAATCCTAACTTGATGCTATTCATGACAGATAAATATACAAACAAGTTCAATGCTACGACTATAAATTCCATAAAATATTTCATGTCACTTACTTTGAAATTGTTAACTATTTTGAATGCATGGATAATATTCTTGTACTTACTTGGACCCTCTTAGATTTATTGTCAACATATTTGCCTTTTCCTTGTGCTTTTTGGTAAGTCCTTCAATGAAGCTTGATTTGGTTAAACAGCCTACCATGCTGTGCTTATATTAAACTAGTTAATATTAAAAGTTGCAATAGATAAATAAAAATAATAATAAATTAATTAAAGAAATTAACTTTCATTCTCCTTGCATGCTTGGAAAAAGAAATAGAACCGCCAATGTGCTTTAGTTCTTGACCCTTTTTCTATCAGTCTATTTAGCCTTGCTTTTCTATATCTTTCTTGATAGTTTGATGAACTCATATACCCAATGCAAATTGCTTCCCAATCACTTGTCTGCATGTTTTTAGGTATAATCTTTTGAATATCTCTCAAGGCATCAACTCCGGTTTCAACTACTACTTTCTTCTTTTATCGGTATATGATATTCTTGAAATTTCTCATGTGGGTTTGCTCCCATGAATGCCTAATACTGGCTTCATGCTCATGAAGCCACATGAAGTGTTCCTACACCAAATATGCAAATAAAAGAAAATTCGAATTTAGAAAGGCTAATTGCATCATTTAATATTGTTATTATGCAAAACATTATGTACTAAAAAAACAATTTACTCCAAATTTTTCATAGAGAAAATCCTTCCTATCTCAAGGAACTTGCTTCCTAGTTGGCTAAGGACCTATGTATTTTCTCAAGATATCCATGATGTTGCGAGGAACAGTTCGTAGTATAAATCTGACAAATAATAGAAGATGGGTAAAATAATTATTATTGAATAAGTACTTTTTAGATCCCTTATAATATTAAATTATGCATCAATGTAAAAAGGTGAAAAATATACCCATCATGGTTTGGCTGTATAAAAGTGCGTCTATCACGATTGTTAGGAGCATGACTTCATTGTGTTTCACTTCTCATCCTTTCTTAAGAAGAATTTTGGCCTTCACTTGATTGCCCCTCTTGCTCTACCTCATTATTTGGAGTCAATAAATACTCCTCATATTATGGAGGAGAAACACTGCCCTCTACCTCAACTAATAGCGTAGGTAGCTCTGTATGAGGAACATTGCTTTTTGTCTCAATTGATGGAATAGGTAGCTTTGTAAGAGGAACCTCATCACATGCATCAAACTGTGCTCGGCCTTGCCTACCTCTACCTCTCCTACTGATGCCTCGGCTTATAGTCATCATCATGCATAATTAAAAATAACATTAGCCAACAAGTTAAGCAATGAGATATAATGCAAAGTAAAATGAGCAGAAAAAAATGATTGTGACATAATACAATCAAACAAGCAAATAATACTGCATATTATTCACCAAAAGTTATAATATTCAATAATGAGACTAATTTACCTCATCCCTATCACTAGTTGAATCAAAATCTTCAAATTCTGCTTCCGCTTCACTATTTTTTCCTTCAACTTTCTCTCGTTCTTCATTTTCTCCATCTGTTATGTTTCTTGTTGATGGGATCAAGTACCGAATTTCATCAGAAGATATTTCTATTAGATTTGCATTATTATCAACTAAGATACTTGAATTGTCAAGATCAACATTAATCGGAACTTTAAACAAGGTAGCCACATCATCTTCTTGATATGGAGCTTCAACACTAGATTCATTTGCTTGGTTTCTTATTTAAACAAAGAGTATATTTATTTTATTTCTTTACTTTATTTTGCACGCTACATGCCAATCCCGTCTCTTTCTATTCGTAGATGAAAAACTTGTGTAGTACACTTGTTGTGCTTGTTGAGCTAATATAAAAGGATCATTTGTGTTAAAATTTCTTCAATGATTAATCTCAACAAGTCTAAATTGTGGATGCACTTTAATCCCTCTATTAGACAAGTTATACCAATGACATTTGAACAAAACCACTTTATTTCTTTGTCTAAAGTATTTTAGCTCCAATATTTTTTCTAACATGCCATAATAATCAACTTCATCGTTGCTCCAAGAGCTCCCCCACATATAAATACTACTATTCATGGTTGATTTATACTGCCCATAGTCGAACGTATGGAACTTGAATCCATTCGCAAAATAACTATTATATGTTTTAACCTATCGACTAGGGCTTTATGCTAATTACCTAATGTTCTGTCCAACCATGTGGGAACTATTCATCACCTACTCGGCAATTTTATAATTATACTCTATTGGTTATGTAATAAATTATATTATTTAAACATGGAATGATCAATACTAACATAATGTTTGAGCCATTATGGAAATTTCGTATCCCGTAATCTCCCCAATTCTATGTCCATTATATATGGATATTGCCTAGACATCTCTTCATCAAATATGCTACAAGCACCCAAGATATTTTTATAAAATTAAAGGTTTTCAAGATTTTTATTATTTTCATGAATTTTATGGAGAGAACTTACTTTGCTAAAGGAATGACCTCTAAACAATTTAGTAGTACATATCTATGTGCTGCCATATATTCATCATCTTCTCTAAATGGTTGAACTTTTTTTTGACTCCTAGGAGGTTTCCTTGGATGACAAAAGATGGAAAAAAGCCTAGTTGGATTCATCTATCTACCATCATCATTTCTTAGTACCTGATTTAGCACTCTTTGTACATTGGAATCAATGTAAAATGAGCAGAATGTTGCCATTTCCTCAATGATGTAAGCTTTTACAATAGAAGTTTCAACATGGGCTTGATTTTTGACCTTCTGCTTCAAATGACACAAAAATCTAGACAATATTAATTTCTAAATATTAGTGTTTAAGTGCAAGAAAATTTGTGTTAATTAAATGACTTTTGAAAATATATAGGATAATACCTTTCAAATGGATACATCCATTTGTACTATACAGGCCTACCAACTTTAGCATCATAAGCTAAGTGAATTGAAAGATGTTCCATCACATCAAAGAATACTAGTGGGAATATTTTTTCACGTTTACAAATAATTGCAACAATATTTTTTTCGAGTTATTCTATATGTTGCACATGCAAGATAATTGAGCATATGTGCCTAAAGAAAATATCCAACCCTAATACTGCTTCCTACACAGGTTTAGGCAGAAGGTCACAAATAGCATTTGCAATCAATCTCTACATAAACACATGACAATCATGACTTTTCATTGCATAAAACTTTGACTCCTTTTCATCTACACATCGAGCTATATTTGAATCATAGCCATCAGGAAGTTTTAAGCCCTTAGCCCATTTGCAAACTTCTTTTACTTGTTCAGCACTTAATGTATAAGTTGCTTTGGGCTTCCAAAGTTTTCCTCTATTATTATAAAATATATAGAGCTCAAGCTGATTACAATAAAGCTCTATATCCCTTCATGCATTTCCATTATCCTTTGACTTCCCTTTCACATCTAAAATTGTGTTGAAGATATTTTCAAATACGTTTCTCTCTATGTGCATCACATTCAAATTATGACGAATATGATTCATGCACCAATAAGTTAACTCCTAGAATATGCTTTTTATAACTCAATTATGTGTAACACCAAATCCAGGCAAAGGATTAAGATTGCCATTCTTATCATATGTTTGGAGAAGGAAATGAGATACATGTCTCACGATCTCTTCACCTGACAAACGTGTAGAGAGGATCTTTTTCACGTCTACCTCTTATAAATATATCAATTTGTCCTCAATATGTGTGAATAGGAGGCAAAAATTGTCTATGACAATGAAACCATGATTGTTTCTATCCATTCTACAAGTGAAAAGATTTTGTATGCTCCATGCAATATGGACTTGACAACTTTCCCTAAGTACTCCAACAAGAAACCATACCACACACAGAAAAATCATTAGCTGTCTATAATAAAGCTGCTTTCAACATAAAATTTTGTTATCTAAATGCATCATAAGTTTCAACTCCTTTATTCCATAATTGTTTCAATCCATCAATTAGATGGCGCAAAAATAACTAGCTTTTTCCCAGGAGATTTAGGGCCAAGAATAACCATACTCAAGAACATATATGGTTCATCCATGCACATTCCTGGAGGAAGATTGTACAAAGTTAGCATCACCAGCCAACAAAAATATGGAGTACTATTATTATTGAAGAGGGTGACACCATCTGTGCATAATCCTGGACAAACATTACATGGTTCTGATGAAAATGAAGGATAAGCATGATCAAAACATTTCCATGCTTCACCATGTGCAGGGTGTGCCATGCTACCATCTACACATTGATTTATCCAGTGCCATGTCATTTCCTTAGATATTTTTTTTTATATATAAAGCTGTTAAGTCTAGGAATTATTGGTAGTTAGCGCAACACCTTGTAAGGCATATTTTTTTTGGAGGCTGGGTTACTAAGCTTGTATCTAGCATGACCACATATCATACATCTTGTCTTTTCCATGTTCTCCTTGTAGCATAACATGCAATTGTTAACACAAATATCAATTTTGTCATAACCTAGACCAAGCCCTACCACTATCTTCTTTGCATTGTACAAGTTACTTGTGAAAGTGTCATCTTCCAGCAATATACTTTTCATTGCTAATATGATGCAATCGACACATAATTGTGGTAAGTTAAAATCAAATTTAATATTTAACAATTGAGAAACTACTGAAAGTCTACTATGCTTCTTGCAACCATGTTATAAAGGTTCTTCAACATCTTTTAATAAATCAAAGAACTTTTGGGCATCTAAATTTGGTATTTGTTCAATATTCGTTGGGTGCTCAGCCCTATCAAATTCCCAATCAAAATTACATCCTACGGCATCTATTACCATATTCCTCATCCCATGGTTTTCATTATTTTCAAACCTAAAATATTTCGCAACCTTGGATCCAAGGTTCCCCATATCTATCCTGTGTAGTGTAACTCTACTCAAATCCATACTTTCTAAGGTAATAATGTATAGTATCACGATTATCAAACCTCATATTGCGGCACTTTGAGCAAGAACATCATATACAATCACGGTCAACAACGTCAAGATGAGAATAAGCATAGTCTAAAAATTCTTTAACCCCCTTATCAAACTCATTAGATAGAAAACCATTTGCATCAGTCATTGCCACATCTAACTTCGATTATTAGACATATTTTCTGCAATTTTAATTAGGCCACCACATAAGGGTAAGACTCAAATATAAGATCCCAAAATTTTAAAATCTTCACTTTATTAATGGAGCTAGACCTCTTTAATTAGTTCACATATTATTGAAATTTATATTTACTTGTTTTGAGATTGATTTTCACCTATATGTTATTAGAAATATAGGCTAAAATTTCAATTATAGTTCCTTATAACCACTGAGTAATAGATAAGTCCTTAATCAAAATACATGCCAATATAGGTAATAGAATCATAATATGCAATAAAAAATTACAACCTAACATAGTCTCAACAAGTCCAAATTGTCGATTCTAACACAATCTTTTTTTAATTTATTCAACAATCTTTTTGTTTTAGTAGTGAATGATAGTAGAGAATCACAAGTTAAGGACAATAGATGCTCAATCAAAAATACCAAGATAAATAATTTCAAGAAATTCACTTGAAAGCAAAATAAAAGATGAGTGTTTTACTGTCTGATATTCTTTTGCTTGCTATAGAAAACCTTTTGTCTTTTCCTTCTTAGACCGTACCTCAAGTGGCAAAAGTTCTAAAGGTAGCCTTCAATACCATGTTCAGTAAACTACAAAGAAAATTATTAACCAAATTCATATGATAGTTTAAGTTCAACTATAATCAAATGAATAAAATTTTCAAATGTGAATAATATTGGAAAATAGAACCATTACAAGAAAACGACATTTGAGGGGCAGTTGTAGTTGTGAAGTATGAAATAAGAAAACTTATCTCACAACTAATCACACATTTTTAAGGATGTAACAATGCAACAATTACAACTAAAATGATTTTAATAAAGGTACGAACTAATGTCAAACAATATCGCCTTTTATTATACAAATTTCATTTTACCGTAGTCTATCTTTGAAAAGGATATAACAAAGCATGAAGGAGGAGAATTGTTGCATATCATTCAATAGAATCCCATCATTTATTGTAGAGATTTCATCCCGTTGTACTCTACCGTTGGTAAGATATGACAAAGCACGAAAGAGGCAAGCTACAACAAATGGTTCACTAAAATATAATCATTACATTTGCAAGAGGTCACTACAAAATAGTATATATGTATATAGGTGTTTAATATTATAAAGGAAAATATATTTCTTTTTTGAGGTAATAAAAGAAATTATATAATCAAACAAAAAATAGTAAATATTTTATACTAAAGGAAATTGCAGCTACAAACAACAGCAGCATGGATATTATAAATATAATCAACATATGAAGGAACTCAACTCCAACAATCCCAAGTACCAAATAGAAACATTAAAAACATGTGTTACACAATTTTAAAATTTAAAATAATATATCTACTTATTTTCAATATTACACATGCTATAGAAAACCGTGCATGATCTATTGAAAATATAACAAAAACTAATGAACTATAGAATGAAATAATGGAAGAATTGACGATGCACAAAATAATGTACAACAAAGACTCATTATTCAAGACACCAAAAAACACAAAAAAATCGTACTTATTTTATAACCTTAACCAATTGAAGTCAAACATTCTTCTTATAAAACTATTACAAGCAATTACAACAACCAAAATTGTGTAATTATAACTTAACATTGAAATATTTTACCTTTTACAATGCCCCCAAGATGCAAAATTTCAAACCTGTACAATTAAATAAAAAATCACTATAATTATATAAAAACAAAAAGGTGGGGATTGGAAGACCCAGCAGCTACTGGGTGAGGCTAGTAGCTGCTGGACAGGTTAGGCTCTAGTGGGAGGCCCAATAGCTGTTGGGTAAGGCTAGTAGCTGTTGGCATGCCATCACAAGACCTAGCAACAGCTGGGTAAGTCCAATTATTGTTAGGTCTCATGAGTTGGAAGGCTAGCAGTAGCTGGCCTCCCAACCGAGAGCCAACTGTTGCTAGCTCTTGGCGATGAGCATCTTGCCAGCAAAGAACATAACAATAAGAAAAAAAATGAAGGAAGAAGAGAGAGTACTAGTTAAACGGGTTGAAGGTAATTGAAATTGAAATGTAAATGGAGTTAAGGTTTAGTAATTTGGTCACTCTTGTTTTTTACATTTTTTTATTGTTTTTTATTTTATTTTGATAATTTTTATTTAATTATAGCATTTAATTGTTTTAATTTTTAAATTTTTAAATTCAAATTTTAATTATTCACTAGTTTGCTACATATGACTCTTATTCATATTTTGATACTTAATATTTTCATATATTATATTTTAATATAATTCTAAAAATTAGATTTTACGATAACTATTGAATATTGGCATTTAGTTTTAGATATGTAGATATAATAATGTTAATCAATAAAAATATTCTCCATTATTAATGTTTTGGGGTTTAAAATTTGTAGGAGATGTGAGATTTTAGGATTTAGAGTTTAAGTTTTTATATTTAGATAAATTTTATTAGTTTTCTAAATTAATAATAGTACAAATCTACAAAATAAAATTATAAAATGATATATTCATCTTATATTATAGGTATAGAGTATAGTTGGATATTTTAAAATATTTAAAATTGTTTGGGTGAGTTTATAAGCTTGTCAAAATATTTTATAAGATGTTTGGTAGTTCATAAGATGTTAAAAAGTGTTTCGTAATTTTTTTAAAAAAAAAGAGCTTATAAAAATTTTAGAATAAAATGCGAGAAACTTATAAACTCTTTTTAAAATAGTAAGGAGTTCTGAACTTATTTTTAAGACCTTAACATGCTCTTTGAATTTTAATCATATTAATTATAAAATTGTCATTACTAATATTTTATAAGCTCTAAGATCTTATTATCCAAACACTTTGAGAACTTAATTTTTAAAAAATGATCTAGCATCTTTAAGATTGAAAAATATAAGATGCAAAAATTTCAAAAATATCTTATAAGATGTAAGAACTTATAAGACCTTTTAAATAAGTTTAGATGAACACCATCCTAATGTCCCTTTAGCTAGTTAATAATTTTAGTGTTTTACTATTTTATTTTAGAATTAAAAAATTAATTATTTTTTATTTGGTTAATTTTTTCTTATTATTGATTGACTTTATGATTAATTATATTAATAAAATGACACCAATATAAATTAATTATAAAGTAAAGCAACAATAGTTTTATATTGATGTTTTAATATTTTTTTCTTGACTTAGTATTGTTTAATTATCATTATTACCATCTATCAACTCTTCATAATCCTCATGGTCTAATGGAATGTAAAAGTAAAATTACTAGTGATGTTGTAGGTTTGATTTTCGCTTATTTCAAATTTTTTCAAATTTTATTTAAGAATTTTTGATGGATTTATGATCACTTTGTTTGCGATCACTGATTAGTGACCTAGGTTAAAGAAATAAGAAGATTTAATGGCCATTTTTGTGACCCAAAAAAATGGGTCGCTAATTTAATGACCGAATAGTGACCGCGAAGTTTGGGGTCACTAATTCCATTACAAATCGATCACTAATCCATTACTAATTTTTTTAAAAAAAAATTCATATAAAATCAATCACGATTAGTGACTACAAGGAGCAGTCACTGTTTCGTGGTCACAAAAGCTAGGTTTTTTTTGTAGTTTTTAACATATGTTGCATTTATATTAAATTATATGTTGGATTATGTTATATTTATATTTCGTGAATTATAGGTTCCATTAGATTTTGAGTTATGTGTTGAATTTATATTCAATTATATGTTAATTTATAATGAGTTGTACGTTTGATTATATAGAATTTATGTTGTGAATTACGTGCTTGATTAAGGTTTTGGTTATCTATTGGATTTATGTTGAATTATATATTAGTTTATTATATTGAATGTATGTTGGTTTAGTTTATAATTATGTTATTCATTATCCTATTTGTTATAATATTGCAAATTTTGGTGAACATTGACCAACTTCCTATTCTCATTTTTTATAATTTATTTTTATTTTTAATTATTCTAATTTGGTTTTTATTCTATAGTATTACAAATTTGTATATCTCAAAGAATTAGAATTTTTTATAAATCTTTATATTGGGTAAAGTATTTTTTTAATATTGTTTTGTGAATTTATATTTCATTAGGGTGTGGTTTATATATTGGACAATATCGATTATATTAGATTATAATTTGCATTATATGTTAGATGTTTATTGTAATATAAATTGTACTTTTAGATTTCTAATATCAGTTTGATTTTGGTAAAAATTGAGTAAATTATATGTTTAGTCATGATTAGAAGTACAAAAAATGAAGGATGCTTTGATTGTAATTCTTAAATTTACTGTATAAAAAGTTTTTACATTTTTCATTTCAAATATATAGCATGCATTGTTGGTTCATTATGTGTGGTTATAATATTTTGATCCATGTCAAGGAGAAGGATTTTTTTGAGAGTTTATTGTATTTGTTGATTTAAATGTATTTATTTAATTTAGTTATTATTATGTACACATTGCAATTTAGATTCATGTAGTTTTGCGGTTATGATTGGAATATTTTGGAAGAATCCCTATATATTTGTATAAAAAATATAGTTTTCTTTATTGAATGAAGATATGATGGTTGTTATTTGGAAAAGAACCATGAAATTTGATTTGTTTTAATGGTTGATGTTCGTATTTTTGAAAAATTTCAACTTGAGAATATTGATAATTTAGTTTGATGTAATTTTATGTAGAATAATATATAAATATTGGTGTATGGTTGATTAATAATTAATGTGAAGTATAAGTATCGATTGATTATAGGTTTCAATTTGGGCATTATAGGATGCACAATTTTTTGTTTTTCAAATTTCTATCAAATCTGCTATGAAAATTTATGTTGCAAAGACATAATATTAAAAAAAATATAAAGTTTGTGATGGACAAAATCTATCACAAGTAGTAATAATAAAATTAAAACAAAAGGAGAAAATTTTGCAATGGTTGATTATCCATTGCAAATTTCAATTTTGCGACGGATTTGTCCGTTGCAAGTTTGTGACAAATGATTTCCATCACAAAGTTTATGCTTCAAATTTGTCACAAAATTCGTCACGATTTGCAATGAATTTTAATTGTAACAAATTCGTCGCAATACTAAATACAGTTTTTCTATTAGTGTTGTTAGGCTTCATCGCAAGCTTTTGTTGGGCAACAACTTCGGAATATGTTGTCTTTTCGGAAACTTGAAAAAAAAAATAGCAAAGAAACAAAAGTTGGTGTTAAACAAAGAAATCTAGCAAAGCAACAAACCTAGCATGAATAGCATAGCCAACCTAGATATGCCAAAAAAAATTTCTCTTTTCCTCAAAATGAGGTATTTACACTAAGGACTAATATGTTCACAAACATATTGCATTGTCAGATAGATGAGTAACGTATGGAGGAAGAAATCCAGCGTCTCTTACCTCATTTTACTATCTAAAAAAATTAAAGAAAACTTAGTACTATTAGGTAAAATTCGATTTGTTGTTTTTTTGGATTAATGTAGAGAGATCTCTATCTCAGATCCAAGAAATTGAAAAAAAAAAAA